>ML977403.1:0-29384 GCA_010015825.1 Lophiotrema nucula
AAAAAAAATACTTAAACTTTAGGTTAAAAGAGAAGATATTTAAATACTAGCTAATAAGCTATATTTTTACTTTTTTTTATTTATTTATTTTTTCCCTTTCTCTCTTTTTTTCTTATATATATACTTTACCTTATATATAAGCTCTAGTTATTATACTTTATTATTATTATATAGTAATAAGTATATATTACTATTATTTTTATTATCTTATTATTTTATATAAACAAGTTATACTTATTATATAATATCTATTACTATTAATAAAGCTATTTAATATACTTTAAAGTAGTTCGTAAATATATTTTATTATAATTAATAGTAAAGTTAGTTTTCTAAAACTATTTATTTATAATATTAATAGTAATATAGTAGTAATTTTTAAAAATAATAATTAAAAATTAATTTTAAAGTTTAAAGTTATAGCTAAAAATAAAGTATTTTTTTTTTTTTTTTAAGTTTAGATATAGCCGGAATGAGCTAGCTTTTTAGTAATAGTTATTTAATAAGTCTTTAGTAGGAGCTTTATTACCAAGCTGTATGTAATAATAGATCTAAGAAAGTTATAAACTAAAATAATATTTATTAAATTAAAATAATTATTAAAACTAATATACTAATAAGTATACTTAACTTTTAAAAATATTATTAAAGTTTACTTTATTAGCTAGTCTCTTATTAATAGTAAATAACTTAAGTTTAATTTTTAATTATAAAGCTTTAAAAAGTTATTAAATCTTTTTACTAAAGTTTTTAAAATTACTAAAAAAGACTTTATTAAATATATATAAATAAATTACTATAAAGTATAAATTTACTTAGTACTTAATATTATTTATATTTCCTAAAAGATTAAAGCTATATAAGAAGTTAAAGTAGTAAATATAGTTTAGTAAAAAATAATAAACTTATATATATATTATAAAAATAAGTATAAGTATAAATATAATAGATTTATAATTAGATTTAAATTAGAATAAAAAAACTATAAATTATATATTAAAGATACTTAAAGGATGTTAGCGTTTATCGCTAGAGAGTTACGTCCCTAGCGTAGAGAGGCGTTAACTATATACTTTTTTATCTAAATCCTAAATTTATATTAATTTTATAGTCCCTTTAAAAGACCTATTATATATTATTATATAACTAATAAGTAAATATATCCCCTAAGTATTTTTAATACGTAATTTATAAGTTTCTTTACTCTAATCTAAATTTAACTATAAATTTATTATACTTATACTTATACTTACTCTTATAATATATATATAAGCTTACTATCCTTTACTAAACTATATTTACTACTTTAATATCTTATATAACTTTAATCTTTTAGTAAATATAAATAGTATTAAGTACTAAGTAAAGCTATACTTTATAGTAACTTACTTATATATACTTAAAAAAGTTTTTTTTAGTAACTTTAAAAATTTTAAAAAGATCTTCTAATAACCTCTTAAAACTTTATAACTATAAATTAAATTTAAATTATTTACTATTTATAAGACGCTAGCTAATAAGTAAAATTATAATAATATTTTTAAGCTTTAAGTATACCTATTACTAATTACTAACTTTAATAATAATAAAAATTTAATAAATATTATATTAGATTTTAATATTTTTAGCTTATCTTTATTTTACTCTATTCTTAGCTATAGACTTAAGCTTTAAAATTAGATTTTAATTACTTTCTTTAAGTACTACTACTATATTACTATTAATATTATAAATAAGTAGCTTTAGAGACTTAACTTTATTATTAATTATATTAAAGTAGATCTACTAGCTGTTAAAGGTATTAAATAGCTTTATTATAATAGTAAGTATAACCTATTTATATAAAATAATAAGATAATAAGAATAATAATAATATATACTTATTACTATATAATAATAATAAGGTATAATAACTAGAGCTTATACGTAAGGTAAGGTATATATATAAGAAAAAGAGAGAAAGAAAGAGAAAGGGAGTAGATAAAGAAGAAGAGATAAAAATATAGCTTATTAGCTAGTATTTAAATATCCTTTCTCTTAACCTAAAGTTTAAGTATTAAGGTAGATAGTAGTTAACTTTACTAAATTTAAAAGAACTTAATAATATATATAAAGTATTAAGCTTATTTAGTAAGCTCTTAATTACGTAGTTATATATACGTTAAAATTTATTAATAATTAAATACCTTTTTATCTATATAGTAGTAGGGGCTGCTTGTTTTAGTTAATATAATTTAGTAATACTTATTTTTTTAGTCTTAAAAAAATTATAAAATTAAAAAAAAAATACTTAAAGGATATGTTTACTTATTAGTTACTATTATAATAATATATAATAGGTCCTCTAAGAGGACTATAAAATTAATATAAGTTTAGAATTTAGATAAAAAAGTATATAGTTAATATCTTCTTATACTAGAAACGTAACTCTCTAGTAATAAATACTAATATAATAAAAAGTATTAGACTAAATATTAGACTACTTGATTATTTTAATTTTTATAAATTTATCTTTAGTATATTTTAAAGTCTAAAATAAAGGCCTATTAGATTTCTATTTATATAGCTAAGCTAGAATTTAATTTTATTTATAAACTTTAAGTCTAATAAAAAATAAATTACTATTAAAAAAGTAATTACCTACTAAGTAGGCTAGAGTAGAAAAACTATTTAAATAAAAACTATTTTAGGATTTTTAATAGTTTAATTAGGCTTTAGTATTAAAAATAAAAAATCTAAAAGCTAAAAAGAATACTAAGTATTTTTATTACTAAAATTTACTATATTTGTTTCTTACTCTATAAATTATTTAACTCTAATATATTAATATATATATACTTGCTCTATAATATCAGTTTTATTTATAAATAAAGATGTGGTATGTTATATACCTAAGTATTATATTAAATAGAATAAATAGGAGAATTCTAGGACTAAACACTTCCTATAACGTATACGCCTTCTCTTTAAACGAGTATATCGTATTGAGTATCGAGTATAAAAGCCTAAGAAACGCGGCCGCCTCGTCGCGTACGAGCTTCGGCGACTGCTCCTACGTACTATACAACTTAACGTAGTTAACAATAGTATATACGCGATCTATAGCCCTCTGTTCGGAGAAGTATACGCGGTGCGCGTCCGCAAGCAAGCCTAATAGCCGCGCTACCAGCGCGCTTGGTCGGGTTAAGCCCACCTCCGCGTCCTCTTCCTCCGTCGCGTACGCCCAGAAGAGGGCTTCTACGTCCTCTAGGGCGAGGTAAGGACACTTAACATCCTCAACGTGTCCGACATCGAAGTCTTTGTACGCTAGAGGCGGGTAATAGTTAAAGATGAGATCGATAACTGCATCTACGTTATGTTTGCTCATAATGCCGAACAGCTAATATGCCTACACGTCACCCGGGAGATACCTGCTGTTACCTGGCACAGTGTTAGTACCTTTGTACACCGGAACGGGCGTGGTCTGACCGCCCGCGTTGGCAACATCGTTGATCAGTCGATGCGACGCGAACTTCTCAATGGACCATGTAGGCGGAAGAAGGACGGTATCAGGGCCAAAGATGGGATGGATCATTGTATTCGGGTGCTATGTGCTATACCCTGTGTCCCTCCTGCGCCCCAAAGGAATGAACCCTCATTCGCGCACGGGCCCAGTATCAGCTACAACCCGCGAGGTCGGCGTCCCTTGAGGATTTCTCCGTAGATGGAGCCAACAAGCTGCTCAATGGACGTTGCGACAGACCCGTGATGAGCGTCGGCAGCCCAGAGCGACGTATGGCCCAGCCGATCTGCGAATGCGAAGAAATCGAAGAGGATGCCCTGCTGCACGCCGCCACGGACGGCAGCGAATTGCGTGCCAAGTTTGCCCCCACCAGTGTCCTCCACCCCGCGGTAGACTGTGGAGAACGCGGCGGCTAAATGCTGTGCGCCGACTGTACGCATTGGAGCCGTCGCCTCATCGTCGATCTGCGCGCGCAACCCCTCCCAGTCTTGACTGCTTTCAGGGAATAGAACGAAGCCCCATTGCGCGGACCTCCCACTGTTGAGCGTGTACTCCAGCATCATGACCCACACAGGACTCTCTGCCATCGCACGTCGTCCCACAGTGCTTCAGGCACAGTGCATCCTCAATCTCGGGCGGCGGTGCTCGGATGACTGCGTTCCTCTCGGCCCGTGTTAAGCTCGTAGCGTCGTGAGCGGCTTTGCGGTACAAATGGCTCCAGTTCCGCGTCGCTCATGCCCTGTGGGTATGTCTGGAGGATCGACATGGCGGTGTTTGCGTTTGTGCTGAGGTGTCGCTGGACAGAGTGTTTTGGTGTGGCGGTCGAGCGTTCCTGCCTAGGCAACGTTGCAGCGGCATAGTCTCCGCGCGACGGGTTACGAGGCCATTTCGTAAGACCATTTCGATACGTCATTTCGTCCATTTCTAGAGACCACTTCAATACATCATTCAGAGAGAGCACTAATTATTTGACCTTTTGCAAGACCATTTCTAGGTCGTTCTCTGCGATACTGTAAGGTTACTAAGACCCAGTTTAGGCATTTGTTCGGGAATCGTTTTGAGAGGTCGAATAATGGCTTCGCTGCGACTCATCGTCTATCTCTACCTTTGGCTGCAGGTCATATCATGGGCTCGACCTTCGACTTGTTTGGGAGCCGAGGAATCCGAGCGTTCTCGTCAACGCGGAGGGTTAGGGTTACTGCGTAAAGTCCATGACTGCAAGTTCCGGTGACAGCGAGCTGTAATGACTGGTGATGGACGACTGGTGGTGGAAGACTGTTAGTTGATGACTGGCGATGACTCGCGATGACTGGTGGCTCGTGACTGGTGGTTGATCGCCACATGTCTAGTGATTGTAAGTCGATCAATGCGAGCTGGTTACTGCAAGGCGCGATGCGCACGTTGTCGCTCGAGCACATACTCCCGCTCTTAGTCTCTCATACTCACAGACCCACGTGCGACGTTTACTCATAACTGTCGTGACTCGAGACGAAGTATAAAACCTCGCGCGCGCGCGTGTACTTCTGATCTTCAACCTCCTAATTTCAAAGTATTACACGGGCAACTTCTATACCAATATTACTTCCTTCAACTTTATATAACTATACAGTTTGTTACTCCGCGACTAGCCCCTTCCATTATCGTAAAGCTACACCGGTGTGCCCCCAAGTTCGTTCCTAGGATGAGCGGAAATGCGTCCGATAATCCATCTACAAACAATGACACCAACTACCCTGTTCCGGAGAATACCAAAACGGGGGAAGAAAATCTAGTCATGACTTTCCTAGCTGGTATACTAGCCCTCCACGAAGAGTACGACGAAAATGCCAAGCGGCAAATGAAACGGGTAGAGGAAGCTGTGAGCGGCGCGACTAATTATAACAAGAGTGAAGAAGCAGAAGCCCTCCAGGGACAAATAGCAAGGATCAAATCTGCGAAAGTCGCTGAGCAGAATCGCTGGATCTTCGAATACCCTGACAGCGACATCGCGAGGAGATCACCTGACTTTGTGCAGCTCTATGGGACGACTCGAGATAGGGATGGAATCATCGAGTTTGTCAAGAAAATGAGGAGGGAATTCGATGAGCTGGTTGGACAGATGGAAGACACTTTACCCAAACAAAATCCCGAACCAGAAGAAGAGCGTCGAGAAGAGGACCTTTCAGAAGAAGAGCCTCCAGAATTATACTCAGGTAGCTCTGCCATATCTTCTCCCCGGTAGCTAAAACTCCCCTACCCCTGTAGGGAGCACCTGGCTGCAGACATAGTCAGACTGGAGTGCGACCCCTGGCCTGTGCTCAAAGCGCACCAGTGTCATTTCTTTATCTGCAACCGGCTTTTGTAATTATATATATTTCTTTAGATATACCAATCAATACCTTTTCAAATTGATCATCATCTCTTAGTAGATAGATATACTATAGTCATCTTCTCAATCTCAATATTCAGGATGGTAGATTTTAGTCATCTGGTGCGTGATGCGGGCTTACAGCGGCGGGAGTATTCAGAAAATTTGCACGAGGATAAGAGAAATGCAAGAGCGATCTTGTATCATGAGTTCACGCTATACGCAATTTTGTACTTCGATCTTCAAATGAGCTTCGCGTCGCTCCGGGGCCTCGGATTGCATCTTACACAAGCGCTGGAGGTCTTCATTGACACTTACTGAATCGTCTGGCAGCCGCCCAATCTCACTGCAAGGCGCAAGGTGCTTAGTTTTAATGAGTACCCGATACCGCCTGAGTCGTTCTTACTCACGTCCCCACACGCGATGTCAACTCAGAAGTTAAACAACTCACCCTACAGAGTTTCTTCTGATTCATCATGGAGTATAAATTGTCGTTCTTACTCACGTCCCCACACGCGATGTCAACTCAGAAGTTAAACGACTCACCCTACAGAGTTTCTGATTCATCATGGAGTATAAATTCTCGTTCGCACGCTGCATTCCTTTAGACATTAACTTCCTCTTTCACAAAGCTAAATTCAAGCAAGCCACTCTTCAAGCCTCACAAAAAGATATCTACTCTACATTTCCTAGAGACAAATTTAATTCAGCTACCTCTTAGCCGTTTTCACAATGAGCGGACCCGCAAACCCTCCTGCTGCGAATCCGTCGAGCAATCCACCTGCGACCGAGTTTGAATGCTGCGCCATTCCTGAGAGTGACAACATCTACCTTCTCTGGCAACAAAAAATGTTAGGCTTCCTACAACCCGTAGAAACGACCGTGGAAACGCTGTTACGAGATCTAGACAGCTGCAGGGAACAGGCGGACTGGGAAGATCCACAACATCAGCGGATCCACAAGGCAATAGAAGGACATCTGCGGTCTTATAGGAAAAAGTTGATCGATTTCCGAGATGATGAGTCTAATTGGTTGTATCGGCACCCTGCGGTCGACATTGCGAGACCCGAGCAGGAGCTTGTTGGCGAGATGAGAGATACGGCAGCACTATTGACAAACATCAAGGTATCCAGAACGTGTGTTGATGATTTGATCACTTCGATCAAGGACAAGCTCGAGTCCCATGAACTTCCTTTAGACCCGCCTCCAGCAGAACAGCCAACACAATTGCCATTAAGGTAATCTGCTCCCAGCCAGCAGCCCCACCCAGCGACAGACACAAACTTCGATTTACAGCCCCACAACCCCTCGATCTTGCTCAAGGTCACTAATGTCACTCCTTTGGCTATGTTTAATTTTTCTTTTCTTCTGTTTTTTCTATTGGCTATGTTTGAATGATTTACGATACTGGCATACTAGATAGATGAATTGATTTCTTTGTTATTAGTAAATTCATACCCAAAGCACACGAGTGAAGTTATCATACCGCCAATAGTAGACATGTTGACCGATCTAATAGGGAGGTCCAAATTCATGCCAATCACAGCTACTCCATGGCAGATTGGACCATGTTCCATTCAGGGTAGCGCGACAATCGTTACGGAGAATGTAATAGTATATAATCTATCCGTAAAGTACAGCAAAGACGAGTAGCGTAACGGATTCGTGTTATATCTTAATCCAGAGCCGTATAACCAGTAGCTGGATCTGGGTTAACTCAAACATTGATTGATACAAGATAGCTAATGTGAAAGTGTTGGCAGCTTAGAGCGCGACCTCTCTCCTTGAGTGACTAGTCCCAACCAATAACAGTGATGAAGAATCTCGCTACAGATAGAGATAGTAAGTACGACTATCATGGATCTAACTATCACGAAGACGCACCCGCTTTCCCAGCGCTCCCACATATTCCCATCCACTTGACCGTAAGGTCTACAACCTTCTGCGGCCCCTCCTCCATGAGCTGCGTGTGCAACAGGGATGCCGCATTCTGCCTAAGGTGTGCGTGATAATCGTCGAGCACCAGGCGGTTAATATTGATCTTGTTGCAACCTTCCGCGATGCATCGCTGCAAGAGGTCCGCGGGAAAGCCGTTAGTACCATAAAGTGCGATTCAGACGCGACCATGTGTGCATTTGCGGATTTGCTGGAGCCTAGGGGTGGGAGCACATAGCGGTTAGCTGCAAGGTGAAACGTAATCCAGAATCGAAGAAGAGGGCTACCTACAACGGTCAAAGATGACACTTTGAAGGAGGAATTGATGGCAGCAGGTAAGGTTGCTTGGTTATGGAGTGGTCATCGGAGGAGGACGCAATCGAAGCGGGAGACGGGGGCAGCGAAACGCGGTGGGGCTAGACAACCTGGATCATGTTAAGGGCGTGATGCTATACAAACCAATGCAATTGCAGCGCACATAGGAGAACTTACAGAATACAGCAAGGGAGGGTACTTCGGTACTCTCTTGGTTGGGATCGATACTGAACACGTTAATGCAGAAGAGCGATACAAAGACGGCGGGCGGCGTGAGGAGAGTGTAGCCAAATAGGCGGAGAGTGACGAGCTGGTCTATAGTCTGCCGTAGTCAGCCCAAATGTACGCGTTGCGCGCCGAAACCGAAGGGATCCTGAGATGTTTTCGGACGAAGGGATATTTGCGGATAAAGCTCGGCATCATTCAGCAGCCGCGGCACGGCCACAATCTTCAGCCACAGTCTCAATGCTCATGCTTATAAAGAATAATTTACGCCTCGGTTGCGTCCCACGCTAGCTCGAAATAATATCCCTTTGATTGGTAGGTACCGATCGGCGTGGCAACTTTGTATGAATTACCCCGGTACGATAACTATAATTCTATGGATGACTTTTTAATACGATAGTACGGGTTTAAGCCTTAGATACTCTTAAATAGTGGCTATTAATACTAAGGAGACGTTATTCCTAGACTTACACTGGGGCAGCTCTATAAGACTGCTAAATAGAGCTTTGCCGTAAACTAGCGAGAAGGCAGCAGCGCTAACGTAATTTTGAGCAACTAGACTTTTTAGGAGTCCTTAAGAAGCCAGAGTACAGCGCTTATATAGAAGTAAAGAATTACGGAGATTTGTAAGAAGTTGAAATTACTTTGACACTGGAGTATCTTCAAACTGGCTCGCGACACAGGGACCGATATTAATATTCCAATCGTGACTTCACATATTTACGAGGGAGAGACTTGAGACGCCTAAATTATGGATGTGTCTCGGCACACAGGGTGTCTCACTACGCAGGGACGCACATTAGACTTCTTTCTTATTAAAATCTTTTTTTTTGGTTTTTCAATAACGTACTTTGGTAAAGGCTTAGCAAAGTCTGCAGCTTACCTTTGATTTGCAGCCCGCCTCAGAAGTACGTTAAGGATTGCTGTAGAACCCAGGCCCAACTCCAAATAAATCAATGTTGTTGCTATTGGTGAATTCGGGATGCTATGACATTGCGTGACCAGCACTATAATAGCGACCGCTACCGATTTCTAAGAGCATTGGATCCATTGGTAAAGGATTGCTGTCAAACCTAGGCCCAAATCCAAATCCGTCAATGTTGTTGTTGTTGTTGGTGAATTCGGAATGTTGTGAAGTTGCGTGACCGCTACCGAATTCTGAGAGCATTGGATCTATTGGTAATTCGGGCTGCCATGAATGGGGTCCAGGCCCAAATCCAAATCCATCAATGTTGTTGTAGTCGTTGGTGAATTCGGAATGTTGTGAAGTTGCGTAACCGCTACCGAATTCTGAGAGCATTAGATCCGTTAGTAATTCGGGCTGCCATGAATGTGGTCCAGGCCCAAATCCAATGCTGTTGCTGACGGAGGATTTAGGATGCTGTGAAGTTGCGTGACCGCTACCGAAATCTGAGAGCATTGGATCCGTTGGTAATTCGGGCTGCCATGAATGAGGGCCTTGTTGGGGTCCGGGCCCGAATCCAATACTGTTGCTGACGGAGGATTCAGGATACTGTGAAATTGAATGACCAGCATTATGATAGTGGCCGCCATCGAATTCTAAGAGCGTTGGATCCGTTGGTAATTCGGGCTGCCATGAATGGGGGCCTTGTTGGGGTCCGGGCCCGAATCCAATGTTGTTGCTGACGGAGGATTCAGGATACTGTGAAATTGAATGACCAGCATTATGATAGTGGCCGCCATCGAATTCTAAGAGCGTTGGATCTAGAGGAAATTCGTCTAGAGAGTTAAGACCATCGAACGGATTTGAAAACTGCGTAAGATCAGCTGCATTGCCTCCCGAAAGGTCTAGCTGAGCGAGCTCTGTTGGGCACTGCGTTGATGAGCCAGAAGCATTCATGCTTGGCCCCAACCACACACTTTCATCGCCCAGGCATTCTCCATGGTTGAGATCGCTTTCAGGCTCACGCGGAGAGCGCTGCTTGTCGGGAACTCCTACAGCTTTGTTCCCACGGTACTTGTAACCAGGGAACGCAAGCTTGTGGTTCATACTCTCAATTTTAGCAAGCTTGCTGTAAAACTCGCGAATTTGAGGTGTTTCTAGCGGCCAACTTTCCGCAGCGACCATCGACACTATGTCATGCCATTTTATACGCAATTCCTGTATCCTTTCATTAAAGGCAGCTCGATATAGAAAATAGGGGTTCATCGGCCGAGTTACATAACCGTCCCTCTCTTCAACTTCTTTATGTCTTGTCTCTACTGATCTGTTCACCCAATCTTCCATGTTACGGACGGGTATTGATGAATGCTTCGTCAAGACGCTCAGAGGCGCCACCAGCTCCTTTGGCTTGTTAATTCTCAAATACTCCCTTGCCCTAGCACGCCTTGAGGCTGCCTTGTAATTATCGCTTCTCCTAGGCATTTTAGGCTTTGAGGCTGCCTTTAGTCTAGGCCAGTTCTGCGTATGCGGTGAGTTAGTCTTAGCCTCCACCACGGTAAAACGCGCTAAATCAATTAGACGACGTAGGGATGCTTTGGTAATGGTGCGGCCTAACTCGGTGCTTGGGTCTCAGCGCGAACTGAGAAGTATTTTCGATCTGAATGAAGATGAGTTAGAGTGCGACTTAGCTCTTAGATATACTGCTGATACTCGGCTGCACAATGTTTAGGTTTTGTCTTCAATGCTGTGTCCAGAACAATGTTGCTGTTATCAAACAATGTTGCTGTTATCAAACAATGTGGGGCGATCAGAGACTGGACGTTAACAGAGCAGCTTGCAACGTCATTTCCGCGTATAGTCTATCATCTACAATTACACAATGTGGGGAATTGGGCCTACAAGTCCTGCAGGACTCTTGTACGTAAAGGAAATAGTCTCGCTGCTAAAGGGATGAGGGTGAGGGAAGGGGAGGTACAATTCACGTCCAGTAAATAAGATTTGGAAAAGCATATACGAGGTTGTCAAAGCCGGAAATTCTCCGCTGATGTCTGACCTGTAGAAGGCCGCTCCATATTATATATACGGAGGCATCGCGCATACGTGATAACGCGTCAATCGGTGTCCAGCTCGATGCCCGGGGGCTTGATGACGACCAGCTCGATGGCCGCGCCCAATGCTGGACCTTCCTCTAGCCCTTCAGGCAGGACTGAGATGAATGAGTATTCGCCGCAAGTCTTCCGCAAACCGACTAAGGCTGCGAGCGCCGAGGATCAGAGCCTCTCACTCGTCGCTCAAGGCAAGCAGCCATTCGAGGACAACACAGATAACGAGCCAAAGACGCATCTAGTATCTACGGCCCTTGGCACAACTGGTCTCCTACCTGGCCTGGACACCTGGCATCACCCTGCCGATGGGCATCGATCTCACGCTCAAAAACGGCCCATGGCACACCTGATCCCCCACCCAGCGTAGACGCTGTTGACGACGGGTATCATCAACACCTAGGGGCCCAAGCTTGGAGCGCTGCTAATCGACACCTTTCTCAAACGTTCCCGATTTGGAAAGTAAAAGTTTGTACGTGGCCTAAGCTTAGGGAGCTACTAATCGACACCTTTCTCAAACTTTCTCGATTTAGAAAGTAAAAGCTTGTACGTAGCCCGAGCTTAGGGAGCTAGCTTGTACGTGGCCTAAGCTTAGGGAGCTGCTGGCTTGTACGTGGCTCGAGCTTAGAGAGCTGCTAATCGATACTTTTTCTCAAACTTTCCTAATTAGGAAAGTAAAAGCTTGTACGTGGCCCGAGCTTAGGGAGCTGCTGGCTTGTATGTAGCTCGAGCTTAGAGAGCTACTAATCGACACTTTTTCTTAAACCTTCCTAATTAGGAAAGTAAATGTACGTGGCCTAAGCTTAAGGAGCTGCTGGCCCGAGCTTAGGGAGCTGCTGGCCCGAGCTTAGGGAGCTGCTGGCCCGAGCTTAGGGAGCTGCTGGCTTGTACGTGGCTCGAGCTTAGAGAACTGCTAATCGACACTTTTTCTTAAACCTTCCCAATTAGGTAACTTAAATCTGGGACGTCACAGGTAAGCTTATCGATCAGCCGTTCGGCCAAGAGTCGGGAATCCATAACATACAACGTCTTCGAGGGCCAGATCCAGCTCGTGCCGTAATGACTCCGTATTCAGATCAAGTTGGCCC
Organism: Lophiotrema nucula; assembly: GCA_010015825.1. Taxonomy (NCBI): domain Eukaryota; kingdom Fungi; phylum Ascomycota; class Dothideomycetes; order Pleosporales; family Lophiotremataceae; genus Lophiotrema; species Lophiotrema nucula. Next base: position 12,419 of record ML977403.1, read on the forward strand.
GTAATTGGGAAGTCGGATATCATGCTGGTCTCGTGTAAGCGGAAGCGGAAGATTGGGTGCAGCCTTAGCGCTTCGGCAAGCGGCGCAATCCAACGAATGGCATGGATACCAGTCAGCTTAGTTAGAAACCTTATCGAGACATCATTCCAAGATTGCTCTCTGTCTTCAAATCACCAATCGCGACCTAGTCTTTCACAATAGCCACAAAAAGCCGCTCATTCAACCCGCGGATCCTTTAACAAACTCTGGAGAGATTCGATTTCGCGGTCTGTCTTAGCCAACAGTATGGTAGACCACATTCCTCGTCTGCTTAAGAGCCCTGTAAGAACCGTCAAGGTCGCATTGGGCCTGGAAAAGGGGAGATGCCGAACGTAAAAATTAGGAGCAGCCCCGGTACTTCACTTCCGAACTTCTTCGTTATCTCCTACTGAAGACGAAGATGCTGTTCCTCGTGGCGGCATATCTCTGGGCCTCTGTCTCGGTTCAGGCCGAGACAAAGGCGTGAGCCCCTATGCATTCTTGCGCCACTGTTCCGGGTTACCCGTCCACCTGCATTTAGTACCTAGTTTGTCTCGCGCTTCAACCTCTGCACTCGAAATCGCACCGCTATCGCTCATATCTCTGGTATGAAAGGGCCCACGTGGGAAGGAAGGAAGAGTCACTAGCTTGATCTCACTGGTCTTTTCCTTTTTCAAAACGCAGAAGCCATATCATCTCCTTGCTCCAGCTTCCGAGGGGTCTCTGGCTGTCGAAGCCAACTCAGTGTAGAACCATCCGACCGGCTTCTAGCGCCTTGGATGTCGTCGTGGGCCCGAAGGAAATAATAACAAGGTGTGTTTCTAGAAGGCCGGGACGTAGCTCGGTCAGGTGCCCAAGTGTGCGTTTACTGACATTGGCAAATGCTTTGAGGCTGGAAGGATCATCTTAATCGCGTTGAGCTCCTACTGTTATTTACATGAATAACAAGCTTCTCTAGTTAAGGCGTAAATTTGGTTATCTGACTATATAAGTGATCCACACTCGCTCAAAACGTTAAAGTTAAAGATAATCTTTGAATCTCCCGTATCTGTTTGCGGATTCTGAGTTGGTACAGAGGAAGACATTTGCATCGATAACAGCGTCTTAGGAGCATCGGCCTTGCGGAGGCTTAACTTACTAAGTGCTGTACTAGTAGCATTAACATGCGTAATTCAGAATAGATTGTACTTCGATGAAGGACTGCGTAGTGGGCGGAAGGACTTCAGCTACCTCGGATATACTCAAGCAAGGCGAGATCAGTTGGCGTTGAGAGCAATCTTAACAAGCTATCTTCTACTTTCAGAAGGTGAGAATGACGTCCAACGAAGGTCTTACTTTACTTAGGTGTCTTTGATCTACAACTCCTCACCTGCGGCCCGTATCTCTGCAAAAGCTCCGTCCAAACGTGTTTCGCAAAGTGGCTTCTTCAAAGGACACGCCACAAGTTCTCCTTCGCCGCGCCTTCTCGTTATTCAAGGCCGAAGCTAGACGGGAAAAATAGCACTTACAATTGTGTAGCTGCATCAGCTCTAAACATGCCCCCAGCATCGCAAATCTTCTCTCTGCCTAAAGCAATTAGACGATCAGACAAGAAGCCGCAAGCGTTGCTTGTGATACAGTCCTCTAGAATCGCTGCGCTCGTGGCAGAGTCAATTGACCTGATGAGCAATGCTATGCTCCAACGCTCGCAGTGTCGTTGCTCTTTTACTGGGCCGGACAGATATTGTGTTCCTCCTTTGGTAGCGTATAGCCACTGGTATTGTACATGGCAGAAGGGTCTTGATATTCGCGTAAGCTGGCCGTGTTGCTATCCAGCAATTCAAGCGATGCAGCATCCGCTTGCGGCAAAGCCGCCCAACGCTGTTCTGGAGGTGTTAACTCGGTCGGCGGGGCTGTGGCTTCCATATGAGCTCCATCAGCTATACTAGTTGCCACCCTTAGTACATTTTCGTTGGCTTCGTCGCTGGCGGAGACTCTCTTCAAAACGGTCTTGAGCATCTCAGCTCCCTGAAGAGAAAGTACGTAGTTAGCAAGAGCCCTCGTACTCGGTACCATGAGCTTACCCGTGCGGACGCCTTGAATCGGCTTGGGCTGTTCGTCCAGATACCAAGTGTATTATCAAGGATGCCGTAAAGCTCCGAGATCGTGGCTGACGAAGGGTCCTTATCCTGGAGATGTTTGAGTTCTAAGCAAAGAATCATAGCAGCCAACAGGAAGTCGTAAGTTGTTAGGCTCGACGAATACCTGCAGGCTTAGCATAAGCTACTCGAGGGTACCATTTGCTCTATCTCGTCAACTTACCACCACACCTTATTTAATTGCCCACCAGGGCTACATGCATGTACGATGATCTTGTGATAGTTGAGGATCATCAGTGCAGCGTCGATGCAGATCTTTCGCGACTCCGCGAAGGGCGAGTCTGTCTGGCCAGCGGTGGTAGAGGACAATCCTCGTCTTTTGATACATTAGTTCGATGTTGACACGAGACATAACCAACACCGGGGGATCGGTAATGCAATCCTCTATGGGTTGAACCCGCATGCCTTCGGGAATCAAATCGTGCGACTCCTCCAGACGCTTGTCTAGTTCCATAATGTCAGAATGCTTTGGTAGAGTGATCCTATGCGAGAGTTGTGCAGCTTCACCGAAGACTCGGCACACTCGAAATTTAGCAATTTTACAGGCTACAGGTGTGATCTCGGTCTGCGACCGTCCCTTTAGTGATTAGGCCATTCCTAGTAAGATGTTGTTATCATAGAGGGTATACGGAGCGCGGACGTCGGATTTAAGGCTGCGTAGAGATGTAGGCAATCCGGAGGTTAAGACTTTACAACGTCTGCTAGCACGATAGCGGAAGAAGTAAGTTGCTGGAGCTTGTCGACAGCGTTGGTCAAGCTATCCGTATTGCCAAATAAATCTTCAGCTTCCGGATGGTAGAAAGAGGTAATGTTCATTCCCGGGTTTCTCGGACCAAGGATGATGCTAAGGGCGAGGGCAGAATACAGGAGGCCGATCCATATGGTAGAAGCCGTTGATGGATCTTTCCAGAATTGCTTATATTCTTCCTGAAAAGTCGGAGCGTGTATACAGTATAGTAGTGGATCGGCTGAGTTGAACCAGAGGGGCAAGAGTGGATCCACCTCGTCCTTTGGGGGCATTTCCTGTATAAGCTGTGCCCTGGTGATGGGCTTGGGCATGCCGAATGTAACGGTTAAGCGCGTATTAGGGTGATCCCATGCCTCTTCTTGGTCCTCGCTCGCGTCTTCATCCTGTTAGGAACTATCTCTCACTTCTTCAATCTCCTTCAACAGTGATGACCAATGGCCAGGCGCAGTGTAATTCGTCTCTAGCCTGTCGTGGCCAATATGCAATTGCCCAGAGGATTCCATCGCGGGTTCCGTGTCTGCCACCTCGCTGTCCTTCGTCCCCCCTCCTATCGCCGCTTCAGAAGGAGTGCCGCCCTGCTCCTGAGCCTTCTGATTTATCAGGTTCACGACCAGACTCTCTAGATTGCGTATCCGTCCGCGCATGTTCTGTGCTTGCCTGCGAGGTGGCGGTGGCATATACTGACAGGCATCGTGTCGCGACTAAAAGTGGGAGTACAAAGTCAGCGTAGTCATTAAGTGTAGGGGCGGATCAAAAGTAAGCTTGATTCCAATTTGCCTTGGTCCAGATGTCTCTCCGGGGATATCTCGACGTTCCACTTTTGATGGGCACGGGCAAGCGACGTAGGGTCAAAGAACGTTAAAACCCCCTGCGTCGCAGGCGTATTTGTCGTAGGCCTCGCAGCAGACTACTGCGTGAAGCTCACCGCTGCCTTAGCCGCTGGTTCTATTGTTGGCGCCGTGAGAGCTCCGTAAGCTTGGGCCACGTACAAACAATCACTTCCTAATCGGGAAGGTTTGAGAAAAGGTGTCGATTAGCAGCTCTCTAAGCTCGAGCCACGTACAAGCTAAGCTCAGGCCACGTACAAACAATCACTTCCTAATCGGGAAGGTTTGAGAAAAGGTGTCGATTAGCAGTTCTCTAAGCTCGAGCCACGTACAAGCCAGCAGCTCCCTAAGCTCGGGCCAGCAGCTCCCTAAGCTTGGGCCACGTACGAGCTGGTCGAAAGCGCATTCGCAAATGTTTCTGATAACACGGCAGCCCGGGATCATCTGCATGCTGCATGCTAGCGACGAAGTTAGAAGAAAATCCATAGAGGTAAATCCAAAGGTTCTGAGAGCATACTACTTTTCGGTCCCCTCATTGAGCGTTTATGCTCTGGCGGCCTCGCACGCTCAACCTCTTGTTCTGAGAGCATACTTACTTTTCGGTCCCCTCATTGAGCGTTATGCTCTGCTCTGCGGCCTCGGACGCACGCCCACATCAAGCGTACATCCAAGGGTGCCGACGTTCGTCTTCGTCGCGTCGCGTCGTCTGACTTGTCTTCGGCCATCAGGTACTAGGACTGATCTGGAGCTCCCCAGGGTGCGGTGCGCTCTACACAGCTGATAACGTCAGTACGCCGAAGTGGGGGCTATTCTTTAAAAATCTGAACCCTCTAAACGGGCTCTGGGGGTACGTACTGGCGGACTGCATATGCGTTTTGAAACGTAAAGACCAAGAATGCGTAGCACCGCTGAGCGCTTGGGAAGGAGGGGAAGGAGGGGACGTAGGTGGCGGCCTGGTAATCTAAAGTTTAAAGAGGATAAGTTAGCCTGACGTTAGGGGATAAGTTAGCTTACTTGTATCCTAATAGGTTTAAGTTTCTACTAAAAGCTAATAGTATCCCCTGTTAATGTATATAAAACCTAAATTTGACCTTTAGCTCTTATCGTTAGTTATATTAATATTACTTTTATTTAAATTATTAAATTTAAGTAGCCTAATATCTAGCCCAATACTTTTTATAATAGTAATTTATTTTTTACTATACTCGTTCCTCGCTCCGTAAATAAAAAGTTAAGATTACTTTAAAACTGAAGTACCTATAATCTGGCTCGCTATACAGGGTGGCTCGTGACATAGGAGCCAAAGGATCCCGATATTCCGGCCACACTAAGACTTCCTTGCCGTCCAATCGGCTCGCATGGCGAAAGCCATGTGTGCCTTTGCCTCATGCAGGCTTTCTAGGTACTACAGAAACAGTCGCAGGCTCGGCGACATCATCCTCTACCAAGAACACCACCCCTACGGCCGCGGCGTCGTTACCCACACCCTATCTACACCCCATCTTCGTTTCAAGTAACGTCGAGGGTAGTGTGGTTCCGTAACGCTGGTAACGACGAGCAAATAAGGATGCAAAGTAGCATCACGACCAGTATGTAAAGACAGAAACAAGTGAGTAACGAACTTTACCTGTTTGTGTAATAGGACTTGGGAGAAGTAGTATGAGGAAGAGTTAGTAACAAGTGAGGCCGATGCATATTCGTCGTTTGTACCATCCTCTTCTGCCCAAAAGTCGACATTCAAGTCCGCCGTAAACCCTCTGCGTGACGGAGCGGGTCGACGACTAGCCCAAAGCTACTATCATCCTCCAAGACCGCTTAAAGCAAAGACGCGCGCCAGTACTTCCCAGGAGCCACAGTACGAACGCCAGTAATTGCTAGTCTTTATAGAAGTCGCACCGCCCAATTTTAGTCCAGTAAGTCCCCTGCAACTAGCGGTCAAACACACCCCGCAAATGACGATACGTTACGTACTCTACTTACCGCCGAACGCAAGCTCTTCTGCAAGCTGAGAATCATTTATATCTTGCTCGAGAAGCATGCACACATCAACAACTTTCACACCTCCAACTTCTCCGTCAGATGAAGGTGGTGCCACGAATGCCTCACCACATTCGTCACTGCACTGTTACCAATAGAATCAATGAAGGGGTTTCGCCTGAAAACCGCTACCAAAGCTCAACGCTCGCAGCATCGTGCGCACAGCTTCAGGTGCAATTGCCTGCTAGGAAACGACTTGTCGAGTTGAACCGCGGCCCCGCTCTCGGCTTCGACTGCAGTGGATACACGACTGCACCTCTGCGCGATCCTCCGCGAGTTCATCCACCAACGTCTGTATAGCGTTCAAAGAGACTCCACGGGCTAAAAGATAAGTACGACCCCGGGAATCCCTCCGCTTCTACAATTCTATCGTAACAGAGCTTTGAGTTCGAGAGGTGGCTGGCGCGTTTGGTAGGCGAGTGTTTATTATCCGTAAAGTGGCTAATAATGTGAGAGACAGAATCGGGAAGGACCTACTCGAAGACACTGTTCTTGCTGGTGGGACAGATTCATGTGTTCGTAGGTCACCTACGTCGACGCTTTGTCGCGTAGGGGATGCATGCAAGCCTACAGCCTTGGGCTGATCATACGTAGCCTACCGTGCATACGACTAGTCATCCTCACTGACAACCACACCCCTCCTCACACGCCGAAAGCCGACATAATCTCCACCAATCACGCGCGCCTACATTGTGTTGATGGACCTACGTCCCGTGCATACTGGTCTCTTTCTTAGGACGCCCGCGGTTGTGCTGTTGAGCGCGAAATTAGGTCGAGACATGGAGGGAAGGGGGTGGGGGGGCGTGGAGGAGAGGGTGGGGTTATCCTTGCGGTCGCAACAATGGGCTCAAAGAACGTTTGAACGGACGACAAGCTATGTCCAGCATACGCAAAACCGCATGTCATCATCAGCGCGTCCTTTTAGACGAGAGTAATGAACCAGGAGTGAAGCGGTTCGCTAATGCTATAGAAATAGTAGTGCAGCAGAATCGTCAATGTGATGGTAATATTAGATTGCCTATAGCAAGGAACCTTCTAGATGAGACGGAAATCGACGTTACGCACCTCCGCAAGCGACCCCAAACAAGCCCCACAGCCATACGCGCCCAAACACTGATTGCTCCAGAAGAACGTTCGAAGTTGCAACATTAACCAGAGACTCCTGACTTGCCTTGAGGACTTAATAGTACTTTAGTGCTGTCTACTAAAGTACTATAACCTATCACTGATCCTCTTTTACTCGTCCCTTGTTCCCAACGGCTCAAGAATCGTCGTTGCTAGGATCTCGTCGTTGCTAGGATTGTTGTCGTTGTCAAGATTATCGTCGTTGCCAGGATTGTTGTCGTTGTCAAGATTATCGTCGTTGCCAGGATTGTTGTCATTGCCAGGATTGTTGTCATTACCAGGATTGTTGTCATTGCGAGGATTGTTGTCATTGCTAGGATTGTTGTTATTGCCAGGATTGTTGTCATTGCCAGGATTGTTGTCATTGCCAGGATTGTTGTCATTGCCAGGATTCTCGTTGCCATCCGCGTTGAGGATACGGAACGGCGTCTCTATGCCCTTGCGTGCATTGGGAGGCTTGAAGTAGCAACGTGGTGGCCATGACTCCCAAGGCCAGACCTCGGGATAGATCTCATGATTACCGTTATAGACGTCGTTGGCATCTACGCGGATATGAGCTACAACATATTCTTTCTGTTGAATCTGGCGCCGAGTCATAAGGTATACTTGTATATGACTCAGTGGATCTGATGGGCTTTCATGTATCGGATCGTGGATCAGCAAAGACTCATATTTTAAGAAGTCATTGTGCTGGGATGCTTGATGAGCAACCTCTTGGGCTGGTATGTGTACCCCTTTGCCGGGCACAGGTTGGCACCAAAGATCAGTTATCATATTGAAAATGTTGAGGGAGAGAAGGGAGAGAAGAAAGATGTGATTGTGTTAGGAGGGAGAAGAGCGAAGAATGGTATGAAGAAATAACTTATATATTGCTGAGAGGGAGCTATCTGTAACACATTGTGCAGAAACAAAGGACAACATTGTACAGAAACAAAGGACAACATTGTGCGGGGACAAAACCTAGCTAAGTATAACATTGTGTACCAACAAAGCGCAGCGTAAAAGGCAGCCGGACCAACTACTGTACATATTCCTGGTCTCGTAGCTGCGATGTTGTTGCCCGCTTTGATGGGTCTACAACGAGACACTGGCGAATGTACTGAGGAAGAGCTCGGTCAGGGTTCCCAATCTCTTCAATAAGTTCAGTCTCTAAATCAAGATAGACATCAGCACAGACAGTCTCACTGACATAATCAACTGTTATACCTTAGTTTAATCTAGTCAAGGAGGAAGGGTCACCTACATGGATACGTTCCAAGGTCCTTCCATGTACTGGACACTATTGCTTCAAAAAGAGCTTTCAATAGCCATTGAGCAGACGATTCGCCTACTACCGTATGTATTGCTATTAGGAGTCTGCGGCCTCCCCTCCTAGTTTCAAAGAGGTTTCGGCCGGTAGCAACATAAAAAGTCTGATTTGAACCTGCATTAGTGGTTGACTCTTGGCCTAATGTTAGGTCCATATCTCTTACCATGCAGGCAAGACTCCAAACATCAACGCTTTTGTTGAGGGGTTTGCGAAAGATTAGCTCAGGGGGAGCTCTATCTCCTCTAGTATGTATCCAAGTTGGTGTCTCCGAATCAAAAAAGGCTGCGTTAAATTAGAAAGCGAGTACGCGAAGGAGGTAGGGTTACATACAGGAAGAAAAGTCTATGAGTTGTATGTGGCCAACCTCTCGGAATAAATCCTCGTCAAACCAAAAGCCTTCCCATAGCGGCGTTACAACTTGATGTGGTAAGCCCCCCTCAAGAGGAGCGCCGTCCTTACGGTAGACCCGCCCTTGATGAACCACTTGCAGAGGTAGTTGAAAACCTTCTACAAGCCGGAAAAGAACGTTCCCTTCATGAATATCTAGACGGAGATCAGCGGTCGAAAAGAGGCATTAGGTAACTCACTACCTCCATGTACAATGCCATACGAATGTAGGCAATCTACAGCCAGAAGAATTTGTTGTGAAATTCGACGAGAGAATGTTGGGGTATAAGTACAGGGTCGATAGTGAACCAGTGAGAGCGGAGGTCCCAGAAGCTCTAGGACAATAAAGAGGTTCTTCTTTCCACCAAGACATACGTCAAAGTGGTTAAGCAGTCTTGGAAGATATTTGCGGCCAGGATGATCAGCACCTTGCTGAATGTGTTGGAGAATACGCAACTCTCGATTGTCCAAGGAATATGCCGCCTTGATAACCTTGATCGATACATCGACGTTGTCGCTAGCTACAAGTAAGCCTTTAGTGGATCTTAAAAGGCTATAGACATACTGGTGATCTCGAGCAGCCCACACCGTTGCGCAACTTCCAAAGCCAAGCTTATTTATAATCTCGTACCGACCATTACAGAATGTATCTGCAATATAAACAGGAATCCATCCATCATCCCCATAGCCAGTTATGTATTCTGCCATAGCTTCGACACTGTATTCGCGGATGTTAATCATTGTGGTAGTTGATGAAAAAGCTTGTAGATGAATTAATCGTAGACACCAGTCTCGCGTCAACGAGATGTTAACGTCGAGATGCACAAAGAATCTATTCGCCGACTTAAACGACGTAATACTCAAGTCCATAAAAATCTTTCTTTGATCGGTGTTACTAAAATAAAAAGTTGGCCTTTCAGCCCGTCCGCCAATTTTAGCACCTTTGTTTAATACGAGTCGAATTTGGTTCTGGCTTGCCACGACTCGTACGAATCGAGGATCGACACTTCTCATCAAGAGGGAAAAAAGCGTAATGCCAGTAAATACAGGGGATATAAACGTCCCAGATTACTTGTGCAACGATACATGTCATAGTAGGATCGCTCGAGACCTCTCCATCTGGATCCATCTAGGCACAAAGAACGTGCAAGCGGGGAAGGCTCCTTGTTCTCGCAGATGTGGCGACCGACGCTATGCTCTAGTCTAACCTACAAGGTTCTAAGAATAGAAAATGCATATCTTCACCTATTCCAGCTGCACTGCATAGTAGTTACTCGTTGCCTCCTCGAAGGACCATCATAACCCCAACTCGGCTGAGCGACGACTATACACATTCGTCCTCAGAAGGGGTCGTGTAAAGCCGGACTCTGGTTGTTTCTGCACCCTTCAGACTGTTGCATAGCGTGTCTCTCAGCTTGGTGCGTGGTCCTGGTTAGTTGTGTTCTTCTGACGCCGGTCGCCACATCTGCGAGGACAAAGAGCGCAAGACAAGTGGCCCATGTTCCTTTACAGGTCGCACCACCTGATGGACCGAAAAGAGTCAATGTGGATCAAATGGATGAAGAACCGTCAGAGGGCATTGCGACGCGTGATGAATAATGACGTGATATTCTCCCCTGGTATCACCCTCGCAAGTCTCTACACTGTACCGGGCGATGTTGAGGTCACATATAGTGGTGAAAAGTGAGTCGCTGCTCGCGTTATCGCAGGAACTGAGAAGGCCGAAGAGCTCGGAAGTACCACAGGGTCAATCAGAGACCCGGGCTCGTCCATGACGTAATCTAGGACTTGGAAAATTGTCTGCGGACCCTCGCTAAGAGCGTTTTATTGACGCGCCGCCTCTACAGCACGTCGATGGTGCACATGCGCAACCATGGCCTCGATCGCAACCCCCGCTTCCGCTGAGCTCACGGGCATCCCGCTCCATGCCGAGAAGAAGGCCAAGACTGCGATACAGCGTGAGTTTCGACCCTTCTGATCGCTGATCCCGCTAATGACCTTCATTTTCTAGTCGCCAAAGAACAAGCCAAGGCACAGAAGCTGCGCAAGTTCCAACAGAAACAGAAGAAGCAAGCCAACGCAGCTCCCGCCGTCAGCGCCAAGGAGAGAAGACCGGCAGTAGAAGTCGCAGAGTACACGGAAGATACACCCGCCGGTCAAAAAAAGATCGTGAAGCCATTGGACGGCGCGCATCGCAAGGCATACATACCGAAGGTGGTCGAATCGGCGTGGTACGAATGGTGGGAGCAGAAAGGATACTTCAAGCCGGAACTCAACCAGGATGGCAATGCGAAGAAAGAAGGGTATTTCGTCATTCCAGCTCCGCCACCTAACGTTACTGGCGCCCTCCATCTTGGCCATGCTCTTGCTTCGTCAATACAAGACGCGCTGATCCGGTACCATCGAATGCAGGGCATGACGGTTCTTTTCCTCCCGGGATGCGATCATACAGGCATCTCTACTCAGGCCGTGGTCGAAAACATGCTGTTAAGACGCGAGGGCAAGACGCGACATGATGTTAGGCGCGCTGCGCTGGTAGACAGGATATAGAAATAGAAGGGAGACTACCACAACAAAATCAACGTCGTGCTCAGACGAATGGGCGGGTCATACGATTGGACGCGCGAAGCTTTCACCCTGGACGCCAATCTCTCCAGAGCGGTGACGGAGACATTCTGCCGCCTGCACGACGAGGGTCTTATTTATCGAGAAAACAGATTGGTGAATTAGTGCACCCGCCTCCAGACTGCCCTTTCAAACCTCGAAGTTAACAATCGGGAATTGTCAGGAAGGACGTTGATCGATGTGCCTGGCTATGATAGGAAGGTTGAATTTGGAGTGCTCACCACATTCCAGTACCAAATCGACGGAACCCAGGGCGAATACATTGCAGTCGCATCTAGTCGGCAAGCTCGCTAAGCATCCTCTGCTCGATCGTCTCTTGCCTATTGTTGTTGATATACATGTTGAGATGGATTTCGGAACTGGTGCTGTCAAGATTACTCCAGCCCACGACAAGAATGACTTCGCCATCGGCAAACGCCATAAACTCGAGGTTATCAACATTCTTACTAACGATGGCCTTCTCAACGCAAATACTGGGGAATTCGAGGGTCAAAGACGTTTCGATGCCCGGTACAATATAGTAGCTAAACTCAAAGAGCTAAATCTCTACATTAGAACAAACGACAACCCTATAATAATCCCTCTGTGCTCAAAAACCAAGGATATCATTAAACCAATTCTAAAACCCCAATAGTAGATGCGCATGGACGAGATGGCTAAAGCTGCCTTGGACGCCGTCGAAGATGGTAGAATCAAGATACAGCCGGACCGGGCCTCTCGTTCGTTCAAGAGGTAGTTGGAAAACATTGAATCCTGGTGTCTCTCTCGTCAAATTTGGTGGGGCCACCAATGTCCAGCCTATTGTATCCACATAGACGGCACCAATGCAGAGCAGTGGGTTACTGGCAGGACGGAAGAGGAGGCGTTCAAGAAAGCTGAGACCAAGTTTCCAGGCAAGAATATAACGCTCATGCGCGATCCAGATGTGCTGGACACTTGGTTCAGTTCTGGCTTATGGCCTTTCTCTACGCTTGGCTGGCCGAACAATACTCATGATCTTGAAAAGCTGTTTCCTACTTCTCTACTAGAGACCGGCTGGGATATCTTGTTTTTCTGGGTAGCAAGAATGGTGATGCTATATCTGAAGTTGACCGGCAAGATACCTTTTAGCGAAGTGTACTGCCATTCTCTGGTATGTTATTTGGAGATCTTGCAAGCTTGTTTATGGCTGTTGATTTTACTGACGGTTTTAACACAGGTTCGCGACACCTTTGGCAGGAAGATGTCCAAGTCGTTGGGAAGCGTCATCGACCCCATCGATGTGATGGAAAGTATCACGCTAGAGCAGCTCAATGCGAAGCTATACGAGGGCAACCTTGATCCGAAAGAAGTAGCGAAAGCGACACAATTCCAACAAGCCGCGTTCCCGCAAGGGATCCCTGAGTGCGGTGCGGATGCACTCAGGTTTTCCCTCATTCAATACACGGCAAGTGGGGAGGACATTAACTTCGATATCAAGGTGACGCATGCCTACCGTCGCTTCTGCAACAAGATATATCAGGCAACCAAATACGTGTTGGGCACTTTTGACAAATACGGCAAAGAGTTTGTACCAAACGAGGCGGCAACTTTGTCGGGCAATGAGTCTTTATCGGAGCGGTGGATCCTCTCCAGGTTCAACAACGCTGTGAAGGACGTTAATGCGGCAATGCGAGCCCGGGAACTGTCTCATGCGACTCGGATCATACACAGCTACCTCTACGACGAACTTTGCGACATCTTCATTGAGAACTCGAAAGCTATTTTCGCCGATGGGTCTCCAGAACAGCGAGCGTCTGCCATGAACACTTTGTACACTGTCATCGAAGGGGGACTTCGCCTCATCCACCCTTTTATGCCTTTCCTATCAGAGGAACTATGGCAGAGATTACCAAGACAGCCTACTGACACAACCAACTCGATCATGTTTGCAACGGTATGTGAGCTACGTATGCCTAGGTTTTCAGAGATATTGACCCTAGTAGTACCCGCAATGTAACGAGTTGCTCAACGATCTCGAGTCCGAGGATGCGTACGGACTTGTGTTAGGCTGCGCAAAAGGAGTCCGATCACTACTCGCGGAATACAAGACTGACCGTCCGAAGAGTAAGTTCTGATTCCACATCGTGTTTCATCCGTTTAGCAGTTCCATTCGTTTCGCCTCTCTGGCTAAGCCTATACGAATGATGGGGTCGGTCTAGAACTGCGGAACGAGTCAGGCCATACCCAGGTCAAGAGCGCGGGCGTGACCTATAGCTTGGCTTTACTGCTACTACTCTACCGACGCTGTGTTCGAATTACACCGGATAGAATTCCCAAATGGAGGTATCAAATTATAGAGCCCAACTAACGTCGTCACAGTATTCACCCAGACGGCCGATTCCACCGTATGCGAGAGAGCAACATCCGAGCTCCAAGCTATCAAATCCATCTCCGGCAAGATTGCGTCCCTCATTGAGGTTCTCGGCCATGAATACGCAACGCGCATCGGTTGCGCCGTTTATGTCGTTTCAAGCAGTGTGGTTATCTTCCTCAAGCTTCAAGGTGACATCAATATCCATAAGGAGATCACCAAAGTGCAAAATAAGATAGAGAAGGCCATCGACGGCGTGACGAAGCAGAGACAGTTTATTGCCAGCCCAGAATTTGAAGAGAAGGTAACCAGCGCTGTACAAGAGGAAGCAAAGAAAAAGTTACAAGAACTATTAGCGTTACAGCACAATTATAAGAAGACGATTCAGCAGTTTCAAGATATAAGGGCTAGGAGTGAATAAGCATTAGAGGCGGGCCTGAGACGGTAGATATGTTTAAGACTCATGGTGGTAGTCGTTTACTTCGTCTCAATCCCAATGTTCAAGTCCGGTAAACTGCCGACGATAGTTCCTATAGGTATTAGCAGGTTAGTGTTACTCGTAACTAGGATAAGCCTTAAGGTTCTGTTAAACATTAGAAGTATCTTATATTTTTATACTATAGTGCTTCTAAAATCTATTGCGTACCTCTTAGATTGTTTACCTAAATATCCTTCTTAACTGATCTTTTTAGTAAAGTAGATATATTGAGCTTATAATTAAAAAGTATTGGAGCTAATAATATAATGATGTTATAGACCTTTAATAGGGTATCTACTGTGTATTATTTTGTATAGTAAGTAGCAGTAGTAGTAGCAGCGGCTATTGTTATTAAGGTTATTTATAAGTATAAAGAATATAAGAAATTACATATTTATTTATAGAGTAAAGAATAAATATAGTAAATTTTAGTAATAAAAATACTTAATATTTCTTTTAACTTTTAAATTCTATATTTTTAGTACTAAAGCTTAATTAAGCTACTAAATATCCTAAAGTAACTTTTATTTAAATAGTTTTTCTACTTTAGCTTATTTAGTAAGTAATAAATCTAAAATAATAATTAAATAAAGGAAATAAAGCTCCTTAAAACAACCTATTTAGTTCTCTTATAGCTAGTGTAGTTATAAAGATATAAATTAAAAACTAACTATTAATAAAGTATTAATTTTAGTTTTTATTAACTATTAAATAAAGCTTTAATTATTTCTAGGATTTAGGCTTAATAAACTACTATATTTAGTACTAATTAAAAATTAAACTTAATTTTTAGTAATAATATCTAGCTAAAAATAAATTATAAAATAAAAAGTATTAGGCTAAGTATTAGGCTACTTTATTATTATAATTTTTATAAATTAACTCTTAGTAGTTATTTAAATCTAAAATAGAAGTCTATTACTATAATATTTCTATAGCTAAGGTAGAATTAAAGTTTATTTATAAACCTTAAATCTAATAAGAAATAAATTACTATTAAAAAGGTATTAGGCTAGGTATTAGGCTTTTTAAGTTTAATAATTTATATATAAGTAATCTTAGTATATAAAATTATTTTATTATACTTAAAAATAAGTAGATAAATTAAGATATATAATATAAATTTTAAATATTTAATAATAATTACATTTACTATTAATTGCGGAGGGTTTTAACTAGGGGTTCTAGGGAGACAGGCCCCTCTAGTATTTAAACTAAAGTATTTAAAATAAAGCTAATAAAAAGGGGTCGTAGGGGGTTTCTCTCTAGATTATATAAATCTAATATACTAATATATATTATATAAATCTAATATTATAAGGGAAAGAAAGCCTCAACTCTAAAGGAGGGTAGAAAAATAGAATATATTAAAAGGTTGTTAGTTGTCTATCCCGAAAACCTTGCCTAAACTCCCCTTAGACTTTATCTAACCTCTCTATAAACTAAAATATAGTAATACTCTACTATAATATACTAATTTTTTTTTTTTTTTTTTAGTTGGTGTTTATTGCTAGGGAGTTACGTCCCTAGCGTAGAGAGGCGTTAACTATATACTTTTTTATTTAAATCCTAAATTTATATTAATTTTATAGTCTTCTTAGAGGACCTATTATATATTATTATAATAATAACTAATAAGTAAGTATATCCTTTAAGCGTTTTTAATATATAATTTATAAACTCTTTTACTCTAATCTAAATCTAACTATAAATTTATTATACTTATACTTATTCTTATAATATATATATAAGTTTATTATTTTTTACTAAACTATATTTACTATATTAACTTTTTACGTAGCTTTAATCTTCTAGTAAATATAAATAATATTAAGTATTAAATAAATTTATATTTTATAGTAACTTATTTATATATACTTAGTAAAGTCTTTCTTAGTAACTTTAAAAGTTTTAATAAAATCTTTTAATAACTTTTTAAAGCCTTATAATTAAGAATTAAACTTAAATTATTTACTATTAATAAAAGACTAGCTAATAAAGTAAACCCTAATAATATTCTTTAAGGTTAAGTATACTTATTATTAATTATTAACTTTAATAATAATTTTAATTTAATAAATACTATTTTAGTTTACTACTTTCTTAGCCTATCTTTATAGTACTTTATCTTTAACTATAGCCTTAAGCTTTAGGATTAATTTCTAACTACTATTTTTAAAAGCTACTACTATATTATTACTAATATTATAAATAAGTAGTTTTAGAAAATTAACTTTATTATTAATTATATTAAGGTAGATCTACTAGCTGTCCTAAAGTATATTAAATAGCTTTATTAATAGTAATAAGTATTATATAGTAAGTATAACCTATTTATATAAAAAGATAAGATAATAGGAATAATAGTAATATATATTTATTATTATATAATAATAATAAAGTATAATAACTAGAGCTTATAAAGTAAAGTATATATATAAAGAAAAAAGAAAAAGAGAAAAAGTAAATAAAAAAGAAAAAGTAAAAATATAGTTTACTAGTTAATATTTAAGTATCCTCTCCTCTAACCTAAAGTTTAGGTATTAAAATAAATAGTAAGTATTAAAATAAATAATAATTAACTTTATTAAATTTAAAAGAATATAATAATATTATAAAGCGTTAAGCTTACTTAGTAAGCTTACTTAATTATATAATTATATAAATATTATAATTTATTAATATTTAAATACTTTTTTATTAACGTAGTAGTAGGGGCTACTTATTTTTATATATAATTTAGTAATACCTATTTATTTTAGTCTTAGAAAAAAATAAAAATAAAAAAAAATAAAAATAAAAATACTAATTTTTAGTTAGTATTTATTGCTAGGGAGTTACGTCTCTAGCGTAGAGAAGTATTAACTATATACTTTTATATCTAAATTCTAAATTTATATTAATTTTATAGTCCTCTTAGAAAACTTATTATATATTATTAT
>ML977404.1:13171-29285 GCA_010015825.1 Lophiotrema nucula
TTTATACTATATAAAGAAGTAAAGCTATTTACTATTAAATAATAAAATAAATAGTATTAAATATACTAGTAAAAATAATCTTTTTAATAAAAAAAAAATTACTATAAGACTAAAAACTTTTATTTTAACTATAGTAAAGATAACTACTACTTTTAAAATTACTATAAGAAAATAAGTTTAACTAAAAATAGCTTAAAAAAGCTTAAAAATTAAAAAGTAATCTTAGCTAAAGTAGCTAAAATAAAAAATAGAAATAAGTACTACTCTAATAAAACTTTAGGTAATAAAAAAACTACTATTAAAAAAGTATTTTTTAGAAATAATACTTTAAATAAGAGTTCTAGTAAAGAGCTTTTAAAAAAAAAGTAGCTTTTACTAAAAGTTATAGGTAAGAGCTAAAGATAAGTAAGTATAAAATATAAAAAGATTAAAACTAGTTTAAAAAAACTAATATATAAAGTAAAGTATTAGTTATAGATACTTTAGTTAATTTAGATTATTATACTTTAATAATAATTAACTTTAGTAGCCTTATTTTTACTATAATTAGCTTAATCTTTACTTAAAAAGCTTACTTATAGTATATAAAGATAATACCTTAAAAGGTTATTAAGATTAAAGGAAGTAGCTAAATTAACTAAGTAGCTTACTTTAAGTTTAATATTAATAGATATTAAGACTATAGATAGAGATATATAGCTAATTAGTACTTTAAATTTAATATTATACTTAAAAAACTATAGATAAATAAGTATAAAGTTATACTTATACTTTATAAGCTATCTATTTATATATACTTAACTAGATAAAGAATTTACTTCTAAGCTTATAATAAAAGGCCTAAATAGGACAGCTTAAAGCCTTAAGAAATTAGAGCTATAGTATATATATTATAAATATAACATTTAAAAGAGAAAGGATCTATAATCTAGGTTTTTATAGTATTTATAGTAGATATTAATAAGGTACTAGTACTTAAAGCTAAAGTTAATTATAAAGCCCTACTACTTAAAGCTTATAAGAATTAAGCGTAGATATTTAACCCTAAAACTACGTCTAAGTAAGTTTTATATTAGCTAAGTATTAACTATATAATTAAAATAGATAAGAATAAGAAAGGTAAGAAAAAACTAGCTTTATAAAAACTTTTATATAATATAAGCTAAAGAGAACTCCTTATCCTTTATAAGTACTTTATATTACTACTAAATAAAAGGTAGATTTATATTAGTAGTTTACTTACTACTTTACTAGTATTATTTATTAAAAAACTAGGTAGAGGCTTATATTTCTACGTAGATTACTAAGCCCTTAACGCTATTATTTAAAAAAACTATTACTTTCTACCTCTAATCTAAGAGATACTAAATAATATTACTAAAACTAAATACTTTATAAAGATTAATATATCTATTACCTTTTATAAGATTTATATCTATAAGGAAGATAAGTAGAAGACTATATTCTATACTTAATTTAGCCTATATAAATAGATAGTTACTCCCTTTAGACTAGTAAATATACTAAGTACTTTTTAGTATTATATTAACTAGATACTATAAGAATATATTAATAACTTTTACTTAGTATATTTAGATAATATACTAATTTATACTAATAGATTCTTTAAGTAGTACTATAAGAATATAAATAGAGTACTTAATACTATAAAGGTAGCTAGCCTCTTACTAGATATTAGTAAGTATAAATTTAACGTTACTTCTATAAAGTACTTAGGCTTTATTATTAAAGTAAAAAAAGGCCTTTATATAAACCCTAAGAAAGTTAAGGCTATTAAAAAATAAGAAATATCTTATATATAAAAAAGTATATATAGTTTCCTTAGATTTATAAACTTTTATTAGTACTTTATTAAAAACTATTTAGGCTTAGTTATACTTCTTATATCTTTAATAAGATTAAATACTTCTTTCTACTAAAGAAAGAATTAATAAGATACTTTTAATAAGCTAAAGGCTATCTTTATTACTAAACTAGTACTAGCCTAGTTTAACTAAGATTATAAAACTATTTTAAAGATAGACTTTTTAGAATAGTTAACCTCTAGAGTATTTTTATAGTATAGTAATAATAAGTTACTTTACTTAGTTACTTACTTCTTAAAGAAGATAAATATTTATAAGGCTAACTATAAAATATATAATAAAGAGTTACTTACTATAATTAACTACCTTAAGGAATAGAACGTAGAGCTCTACTTAGTTAAAAAGTTTATAGTTATTATAAACTATAAAAACCTTAAATACTTTATAAAACTACGTTAGTTAAATAATTACTAGATAAAGTAGTCTTTTATTTTAAAAAAGTACTAGATAGCTATTATTTATTAACCTAGAAACTTAAATAAGAGAGCTAATACTCTCTTTTATTATAAATAGGATATACCTAAGGGTATAATAGATAAATAACTATAGTACTAATATATATAGTTATTAAAACCTATTACTATTAATAATTAGGATAACTCTAAAGATAAAGACCTAATACCTATTATAACTACTTAAATTAAAGCCTTTAGTACTTTTATTAATACTAAATAGAATCTAAAAGAGCTATTATTTAAGAAATAGTAGGTAGCTATCTAAATAAAAGATAAAGTATACTTATAGGCCTAGTAGGCTATACTAAATAATAAATAAAAGTTCCTATTAGAAATAGGCTAGAAAGCCTCTATCTTAGAGTATTTAGTAAAGGCTAATATAGATCTCTAATATTAAGATTATTAATAAGTCCTAGATAATAAATCTCTATAAATAGAAATTATCTATACTATATATACTTTACCTACTTTAGGTTATCTAAAAAAAAACTCTACTTATAAAGTAGTTATATAAGATTTCTTCTAGCTAAATATATTAAATAATATTTGTTAATATATTAAGAACTATAATACTTATAGATAAATAAAACCCTAGTAAGACAGCCTTTATAAACTACTAAAACTATTACTATTACTAGAATAGATTTAGAAGAAGATCTTAATAAATTTTATTATTAAATTACTTAAAAGTAAGGGCTATATAAACCTAATAGTTATTATAAATTATTTAAGTAAAGATATAGTCCTTATTCCTTTATTAAATATTAAAGTTACTATAGTAGTTAATACTTTTATCTAGTTTATAGTTACTTACTACTAGTTACTAGATACTATTATTTTAGATAAAGGAACTTAATTTATTAGTAAATTTTAAACAATATTTTATAAGCTTTATAGTATTAATTATAGATTATTAATAGCTTATTATCTATAAACTAATAGTTTAATAGAGAGGATAAATTTTACTATTAAAGTCTACTTACGTACGTATATTACGTAGGATTAGAAAGACTAGGTAAAATATATTAAAATAGCTATAATAGTTATTAAAGTATAAGAAGTAGTAGTAATAAAAATAAGCCTTTTCTTCTTTTAATATAAATATTATATAGACTCTCTATAGTTATATTTAGCTATTAAAATAACTAGAACCTTATACTTAAATAAGAAGAAAGCCTTAGTAATTATAAATAAGCTTAAAAAGGTATTTAATCTTACTTACGTATTAATAGCGAATAATTAGTAAAAATAAAAGAAATAAACTAATAAAAGATATAAGAGGGCTATATAATTATAGATAAGTAATAAAGTATAGCTTATACTTAGAATACATATAAAGACTACGTATATAAGTAAAAAGCTAGACTAGAAAAACTTAAAGTATATAATTATTAAGCTTATTAGAACTTATACTATTAAGTTAGATATACTAGATAGGACTAAGAAGGTCTTTAATATAGATAAGCTACGCCTTATTACTAGTAACCTACTACTAAGTTAACTATTAATAAACTATTAACTAGAGCCTATTATTATTAATAAAGAGCTTAAGTACTTTATTAAAAAGATTATAGATAAATAAAAATATTACTATAAATATAGATTCTAGTATTAGCTCTTAGTTAAATAAAAAAACTATAAGAGATTTATTTAGAAACCTACTTTAAAATTTATAGATATAGAAGCCTTAGTAGCGTAGTATAGAACTATACTAAGTACTTAAGAATATTTCTACCTTTTTACTTTTCTACTATTATACCTACTCTTAGAGCTATAAATATTAAAGCTCTAACTAGATAAAAATATAATAAAACTACTAACTTATTTACTTAAGCGTTATAAAGCTATTATATAGAATAATTATTTAAAAGTAGATAATCTATATATATCTAGTTAAGTAATAGTCTTATAGTATAATACTATTACGTAATTATACGTATAGAGGTTATTTACCTTTTACTTTAAGGTTTAAACTTAGCTATATACTATTACTATTACGCGCTTTCTTTTTGCCTTTTTTAAATAAGCCTAACCTTAATAAAAGGGTATTATTATAGGCTAAGCTTTTAAAGCCTTAGCTAGTTAGCCTTAGTATCTTTTAGCTAAGCCCCTAAGCCCCTAAGGTCTTAGCTAGATAGTCTTAGTATCCTTTTTATTCTTTTCTAGCCTTACTACTAGATAGTACTACTTAGATACTCTTTTAGTACTTATAGTAGTTAAGAGTACTATACTATAGTTATAATACCTTATAATATAAAGGCCTGTCTAGACCTTAGTATAGGGGCTATCCTTAAGAGCCTGCCTAAGAGCCCTTATAGCTCTCTATTAAATTTACTTATTATTACTCTGTACTTAAGCTATTAAGGTAGCCCCTTATACTAGGGTTCTTCTCTATTTATACTTTTAGTACTAGTAGTCTAGGTCCTATAGGTAGATATATTTATAATCTTTCTCTATAATATTTTCTAGTAAGCGCTAAAAGAATAGCTTAATATTTTTAAATAGAACTATATTTACTAGTAGAGTACTATTAAAGTCTTCTAACTTATAGTAGCCTTAGTCTTAAAATAACTAGCTTACTTAGTATAAGCCTATCTAGCGTATATTAAGTTTAATCTTTATAAATATATTAACCTAATAAAAACTATCCTAAACTAGAACTAAGTCTCTTATACTTATTATATAATATTTAATCTTCTAAGTAGTATCCTAGTAGTCCTTTTTCTAGGCTTAGAGTCTTTAAGTATAGGCTACTATATTCTATAAATCCTAGTTATATATATTAAGTTATATTATATAAATTATAATTAGCTTATCTTAAGTTTATACTTTATTCTATAGTAGTATCTATTATATAAGTAAGGTAGATTCTATTAGGAGTTATAAGTTCTAGCTAGTTATTAACTATATTACTAAATAGCTATACTTTTTCTAGATAGTATATCTCTCTACTAGTATTACTATATAAAGGTTATCTACCTACTTACTAAGTAACTTTGTAAGAGTATTATAGACTAAAATATACCTATATTTAATAAATCTTTAGGCTTATAAATTCTATACTAAGATCTATAAGTAGATAATATTATATAGTTTAAAGATAGCCTTTAATATATCCTTATTTTTAGGCTTACTATTAACTTATATCTAGCTATAGACTCTCTACCTATAAATAATATCTTTATATATAAACTTTATAATAGCTACTAAATTATTCTTTATAAGTACTTTAGCCTTTAGCTAGCCTATTAAAGTTTCTTAAGTAATAATAAAAAAGTACTTACCTTTACTCTTTAGTATATAGATAATATTAATAGCTATATATTTTTATATAGTAGTAGTATAAGACGTAGTAAGTATATTTCTTTTTTATAAAGTTAACCTCCCCTAGTATTTAAGATAGGCCTATAAGGCTTTTATAATTATATTTTATATATTCTTCTAAAAGTATTATATTTTAAGTATACTAAAAGTACTATTTATACTTTAGTATTTTAGCTAATAGTAGACCTTCTAAATTATAACTAGTTATAGATTTTAGCTATCTACTACTTACTAAATAGCTTAGTATTATAACTTTTTCTTAAATAGTAATCTTTTTACTATAAAGAACGTTAGAGTAGCTTTCTTCTAAGATAAGACTTAAAATTAATTTAATCTTAAGAGTATTCTTAATATCTTTAAAAACTAAGTAATAGCTTTTAAGTTATTATTATAAAATTTATATAAAATTTATAATAGTAAAAGCTTAAGTTAGTACTTTATACTTACTATATTATAACTTAATTCTATATAGTTAAGTAATATATTAATAAAGTTTTTTAAGTTCTTTTTTACTTTACTAGGTATTTCCTACCTATTAGGCTTTAGGTAATAAGATAGTCTATTTATAATAGTATAAATCTTTCTTAGAATATACTTAATATTAAAATTCTATATTAAAATTATTATAAGCTACTTATTTATTAGTAAGCCTAGTAAGTCTATTAATAAATAATTAAGCTAAGTAATTAGAGTTTAGGCGTCTATCTTAATTATAAAGTATACTTTATAGAGCTAAACGTAAAACTTTTTTAAAGCCTAAAGAATAGCTTTATATTTTAGTTTAGTAAAATACTATTTTAATTTAGCTTTTAACTATAAGGTACTCTTAAAGTAAATTAAGTATTTTTAATTATTTTATTTAACTTACTTTAGGACTACTCTACTTCTTTTAGTAAAAGTATTTATACTTAAAAAAATTAGAAGTCTAAAAATATAGTTAAGTAAAGCTAGTACTAGTACTATTATAATCTTATATTTTAAAGTCTTTATAGCTTAACTCTACTACTTTTCTTATTTCTATTCTATATCTTTTTATAGTAATATAAAGAGTAGATATGCTATAATAGTAAAGTATTTAACCTAAATATAGTAGTATATGTAAATACTAATAAATATCTTTACTTCTTTAACGTTTCTATATTCTAGCTATTTAATAATTTTTACTACTTTCTTTAATTTTAGATATCTACTATTAGTATTAACTTTATAGCTAATAATAATAAGACTTTCTACTTTTTAGTAATACTTCTTTACTAAAACTATTATATTTACTCTCTTAATATTAGCTAGGATTTAGTCTAGCTACTAGATATACTTAAAAATATATTACTTAACGCTTAGAAGAGCCTCTTTATTATTATAAGTTATTTTAGTACTATTAGCTACTATATTATTAATAAAGAGTACGTAGTTATATAGAAAGTATTATAAGAAAATCCTTATAATAATATAAAAAAAAGCTATAACTAAGTTTATTACTCTTTAAACTATAGTATAGTAGTAAACTAGCCTAACTAGTATATAAAACATAGTAATATTCTAACTTAATAGATAGAATATAATTTAGTTATACTTAAAAAAGAAGTCTATTAGTATAATAATTTTATATTTTATATATTACTTAGAGAAGTTATCTACTAATAGTAAAAAGTTTATATTCTAAATAGTAATTACGTTAATCCTTTATATATTATTAATTAACTTTAGATCTCTATTTTTCTTTAAAACTAGAAACTAAGAGTTATAGTACTAGCTATTATATAGTTTTAGCGTTTCTTACTTAATATATTTATTAATTATTAAGATATACTTATCTTCTAGCTTCTTTAGTAGGTAAAAAAAATTAACTTACTATACTTTATACTTTATAGTTCTAATCTTATATAGAGGGCTAATATTAAAATATATACGTTTAGATTCTATCTATATAAAAGCAATTATAGCCTCCCTATTAAATAGTATCTTTATTATAAGGTATACTTCTTATAGTAAAAGTTATAGTTTAAAGTTTTACTAAGATAGTTACTTTTAAGTAAGCCTAGTACTTTAAAGGAAGATTATATATTTTCTTTTAAAAAAGTAATTAAATAGTCTAATATTAAAAAGCTTAAGGCTATTATAAAGTATTTAGTTTTAAATAGTAATATTTTACTATTTTAGGTTACTAAACTCTATAAGTTCTTTAGTTTATAGTATATTAATAGGTTATACTTTCTTAGCTACTATCTTATAGAGAGTATTAACTTATAGTTCTCTAGTTACTATTTTTATAGCTTACTTTTTATATACCTAGTAACTAAGCTTAGTTATAATTAGTTCTTAAAGTATATCTAAGCTAAATACTTCTTCTATTTCTTTATTTATACTAACTTTAGATCTTAAGATATACTACTTACTAACTTACTAGTAATCTTTATTAGTAAATATAAAGTTAAATTTACTAAAGCTTTATAGTTTATTTAGTAGTAGAACTAGTTAACGTAAAGTATAGATACTTAGAAGTATTACTTAGTACTAAGAAAACTATATAGTTATAATATTATATAATAGTTTTTATTATTATACTAGGTTTACTATACGCTTAAGTAGGTAGTCCTTTCTAGTAAGGCTACCTACTAGATATTTAAAGTCTTTAGTCTTATTATAAAACTCTTATTATTTATTAGTAGAGAGTCTAATATAATAAAAACTAAGCTATACTAACTATCTAATAAAAAGATATAATACTAGATATAGCTATACGCGTTATACTATATAGATAGTTAGACTAATATATACTAGAGCTTACTAAAGATAATACTTTTTTAAAGATTATAGATAATATAAAAATTTATATATATAGTTAGTCTTTTAATAGTAATAGAAATATTTTACGTAGTTCTAATAAATATATTCTATAATCTATTTACTAAAAATATACTACTAGTTTTACTACTATTATTAGCCTAGAGGATATATAGTATCTTTAGTATATTAGTAGTTAATAGTTATATAATATTTATTATTACTCTAGTATTAATTAAGTACTTTATCTAGTACCTATTATAAGTAATATTCGCCTATACTATTAGAAAGTCTAGCTATATTATACCTCTATTAGCTACTTTTATTATTATATCTATAAACTCTACTAGAGCTTTATTCTAATTCTTAGTAAAGATATCCTTATAGTCTATTACTAGGTATTTTAACTATATAAAGAAGACCTTTAGTTATAGAGTACTAATAAAAAGAAATTATATATTTTAATTTAGCTTAGCGCTAGTTAATAGTATCTAATTAAGATTTAGATAAATTTACTCTACTAAATCCTAATTAGTTAATAGGTTTAGCTTAGGCTTAGCTAAAAAATTTACTATAATCTTATAGACGTTTACTTTAGGTTAAGAAAATTATAGATACTTACTACTTTTATTACTCTCTACTTCCTATATTACTTATAGTATATAATCTTATATAGCTAAGAACTATATAAGGTCTATAATATAAATAAAATAAACTTTTTAGTTTATAATAGCTATTATAACTAATTTAGGCGTTATAGATTCTATTAATTTAGTAAAGTTATTAAATTTAACTTTCTTTAATAACCTAGAGCTTTATATACTAAGTAAAAAATAAATAATATTAAAAAATATATTATAAAAGCGTACTTCCTAAAGTACTTTAAATATATTATTTATACTATTAAGTAGATACTAACTATTTAGTAAGTTTTTAAAATTTTTAGCTTAATTTAGTATTAGTTCTAAAGTTAACTTACTAACTATTTAGCTTTTAGCCTTACTTTTTTTAATTTCTTATTATACTTTCTTTACTACCTTATTAGTAATTTTTATTTTTAATAGCCTACTTTATTTTCTAACCCTTCTACCTACTATAGTATATATACTAGTAAGAATAATATTAAACTAATTAACTTTATTAGTAAGAGTAAAAGCCTTAATTATATTATTTAGCTTAAGAAACTAAGACTAGAATTACTCTAAATTAAAAAAAAATTTAGTAAATAGGCTAGAAGTTTTTATAGCTACTAAAGTTTAAGTAGTTATAATATTCTACTCTAGTACCTTAAGGATATTTATAAAGGTATTTTTCTATATAATAAGCCTAAGCAGCTAAGTAAACTTCTTTAGCCTTATTATAGTAGCTTTATTCTAGTTAAGGTTATAGTTTATAATATTAAAGAATTCCTTAAGCTTATTCTAGATCTACTATAGTTATAGGCCTTAAAGTAAACGCTTATTAAAGAACTTAAGTAGATAGCTATAGGGGCTATACTAATACTCTAGGTATATTCTAGTATTTCTATTTTCTATAATCTAGTAGTACTAGCTATACTTAGTTAAGCTTAAAAAGTTTATATAATTTTATTATTAGTATTCTTCCTTAAAGTAGATATAGTAGTAATTATTTATTATAGTATTAGTTCTAATATAATAAGTACTTAAGTTAAAATTAACTATTTACTTCTACTAGCTAATATATAACTTATTATTCTTATAGTTTATAGGTAGCTTTTAAATACTATATATTTTAATAAAGTATAAAAGATTAGCTAGTTTATAAAAGAAAGGCTTAAGTATAGGTATATAAGAGAAAGCTTTAATTTAACTAACTATTAACTTTTTCTTAAACTAAGTTATAAGATCTTTTATTATAGAGTCTATATTATTTAAGAAAGGCTTCTTTACTAGCTTTTTATTTTAATACTTATTTATTTTTTTTAGAATAGCTTTAATATTAACTTAAAGATAGGCGTAGTCTTATTAAATAATATACTAAGCTTATACTATAGACTAATAGATATACTTAGGATTTAGAGATTAGATTTTTTTTTCTTTCTAATAGTAACTATAAATAAAGTAATAGATCTTCTCTATATTATATAAGGCTAGATTCTTTAGTATTAGGCTACTAGGTATATTATATAATATAGCTTACTTATTATCTTTAGATAAGCTATAAAAGAAGTAGTAGCTTTTCTCTTTTATAGCTACTTTTTTATTCTTAATATAAGCTTCTATATATAAGAGGAATAACGTATAGTATTTAGTAAGTAATAGAAAATTCTTAGTAGTATTAAAAATATATATATTAAAAAAGATTTAAATATTTATATAGTATACTATATTAGTTTTATACTAAAAGTTCTTTATACTCTTTTAAAGTACTTTCTAAGTATAATCCTTAAATCTAAAGAGCCTTTTAATTTACTACTTAACTAATAGCTAGTATTATTTAAAAAGAATATTAACTTACTAAGTCTTACTATACTTAGCGTTTTTAGCTTAATAGTTATAGTCTTTTAACTACTTAGTTACTTTATTACTATTAAAGAAAGTTATACTACTAGTAATATGTATTAGAATAAATTACTTTATATTTTTAATAAAAGTATTAGATATAATACTTTTAGATTCTTTAAATAAAATAGTTATAATAAGTATATAGATAGCTAGAGTATTTAAATATACTAAGGTATAAAGGCTAGATATAAAAGATAAGTAATATATATATCTAAGATATTCTAGTAAGAGCTTTTAGATAGATAACTAACTTATAGTAAGTATTTAACCTAATAATAAACTTAATACTAAATAACTAGTTTTCTAATAACTTTCTCTAGTATATATTACTATAAAGTATTTACTATCTCTTTACTACTTTTTCTTAGTTAAACGTTTTAGACTAGCTAGTATTAACTTTTATAGCTTACTATTTCTTTTTCTATCTTACTATAGCTTTTTTAGTCTAGCTTTTCTTCTAAGTTTAATAGAAGGTAATTTTTAGTAATCTTTAAGGTCTCCTAGTCTAGCTATATAATAGGTTTTCTATTCTAGCTAGGTTCTCTATATATAATAATAATTCTTTATAAGCTTAGTATTTACTTATAGATAATAAACAATATAGATAATATAGATAATAATTCTTTATAGACTTAGCTTTTACTTATAGATAATAGGTACTCTGTACTAGGTAGTATCTAACTATACTATTATTATAGATCTTTACTCTACTAAGTATTTACTACTAAGTATTAGTAAACTATTAAGCCCTTTAAGTATTACTAATTTATATTAGTAGTAAAGTATATAAAATTTAGTTAACTTGCAGCTAGTAGGATACTTAAATACTATTATAATAAGAGTAAAGATTAGTAGCTAAGGAGAAAAGAATTATATATTATCTATTCTACAAGTATAATATCTAGTAGTTAATAGGCAGCTTGCCTATATAGGCAAGCTACCTCTCTATATAGTACTAGCTACCTAATTGGCGATTACATCGCCTACAGCACAATATATAACTACTACTTTTTAAAGTTATAAAAGTACTTTTTAACTTTATACTTACTCTATTTTATATATATAATCTTATTATAAGCTTATACTTCTATATAATAGTCCTTAAAATAGGAGTCTAGAAAAGTCTATAACTAATTAATATTATAACTAGTCTTTTAGCTAGACTTTATAAAAAAGGTTATAATAGTATAAGCCTTACTCTTAAGATAGCTATAGACGTATTAGTAACTTAACTCTTATATTAAATAGTTATTTTAGTTAGTAATAAATTTACTTATAATAGCTAGGTACTAACTTAGGTATTTTAACCTTATACTATTAAATCTCTAAAAGTTAAAGAGATACTTATAATATCTCCTAGTTAATCCCTTTATATTAAGGGCTATTAGTAATATTATTAACTATAGTAGTAGTTAAGTTTTAGCTTAGTTATAAGGAGCTAATAGTCTCTAAGTTTAAGTTTTTAATAAGTTTTTAATAATCTCTTCTTTTAAAGAATTCTATATTAAAGATCTTAGTATTAATATTAATACTATCTTTACTATAAGTAAATACTAAATTATTTCTTTAATACTAGCTATAGTTTTTAAAGCTTTCTCTTTACTATAGCTTTACTTCTTTACTTAGAGCTAAGTACTAGTAAGAGCTTTATTTTAAAATCTACTAACTAAGATATTTTAAATATAAAATTTAAAAAGCTTAATAATATTAATAAGTAAGTATATTATTAGCTCTTTATACTAAAAGGCTAAATTATATCCTTTTATATTAAGTACTTAAGTATTAATTTTCTAATTAAGCTATTTCTCTAAATTTAGTATAATAATAGAATCTTAAAGATACTACTATTATTATTTATATAAGTATAATAGTAAGATTTTACTAGGTACTACTACTTAAGCTATACTACGTAAAACTACAATAGTTATAACTACATCTTTATTCTCTTTAATAACCTAAAGTATAGGCTTTTTTAAGTATTAATTAATAGCTTATCTTACTAATAGCTAGCTGTTAGCTCGCTATTAAATAGGCTTTAGAGGATAACTTAAAAAACTACTTAAGGCTTAAAAGATTATATATTTTAAAACTTTTTAATCTTAAAGATTTAGTATCTATAAAGCTTAGTATATTATATTAACTAAGGTTTTACTTAATAGGCTCTCTGCCTATAAGGCTTAATATAATATATTAATTAAGACTTCTATAAATAGTATTTACTAGATAATAAACTAAGTTTAGATTAAGCTCTAAAGGGCTATAAGGAATTAGAAGTATAATACTTATATATTATAAGATAATTAAATTTAAATATAAGAGGCTACTTTAATAGCTTAAGTATAGGGTAATAATAAGTAAATTTAATAGAAAGCTATAAAGGCTTTTAAGTAAGCTCTTAAGGATAGCCCCTATACTAAAGTTTAGATAGGCCTTTATATTATAAGATATTATAACTATAGTATAGCGCTCTTAACTACTATAAGTACTAAGAGAATATTTAAGTAGTACTATTTAGTAGTAAGGCTAAAGAAGAACAAAAAGAATACTAAGGCTATCTAGCTAAGACCTTAGGGGCTTAGGGGCTTAGCTAAAGGATACTAAGGCTAACTAGCTAAGGCCTTAGAGGCTTAGCCTATAACAAAAAATAATAATATACTACAATTTCCTTTAACTAGGATATTTATTATTTTACTTTAAGTAGAGAGTAATATTACTATAATTATCCTATAAATATACTAGTTATAAACTATAGGTCTATATTATTCTCCTATTAACTGTTTAGCTATAGATAATCTCTACTTTTATAGTTAGGTACTTTTATAGCTATAATATTTACTATTTATAGTATTTTAATACTAATTTTAGGTATACTTCTAAGCCGTCTACTATTTTATAGTATATAAGATAGTTAAAGATAAAAGTCTTCTATAGTATAAAACTATTAGCTATAATTAACTATATATAAGGATTTAGGTTATCTATAGTTTCTTTATTATTAGATATTAAGGTTATAAATAATAGATTATAAAGGTAATAGGCGATAGGCTAATTTATAGTACCTAAAGGAAGTATAAGCTAGTCCTTTAGCTACTAAGGTTATTAGAGTCTACTTTCTACCTCTAGAAAATACTTAAACTCCTTTTAGATATTAAAGTTTAGTTTATTTTCTAAGGTAAGCTCTTCTATAGGTAGGTTAAAGTAATAGAAATATAGTTTTAGTTTATATAGTTAGTCTAGTATAATAATATTAAAGTATAAAACTAAATTAAAAAGCTAAAAATCTCTAAATAGCTAATAAGTTACTATTAATAATTTAGTATTTATCTACTTTTTATTAAGGAAATAAGAATCTATAAGTATATATAAAAAATTCTATAGCTACTAGTAAAAAGTCTAACTAGTATTAAAACTATACTATACTAATTTAGGTAAACTTTAAGCTAGTAATTTCTTTAAAAATTAAGTATATATATATTTTAAAATCTAGAACTATAATATTAAAATAAAACTAGGTTACTTAGCTTAGTTATTTAGAATATAAGTTATCTTACTATTAAGAAAATACTAACTATAGTATACTAACTTTAAAATAAGTAGTACTAATAATACTAAAGTTATAAGTTTAACTCTTATAGTAACTAGAACTTTCTTTTTATATTCTTTAAAGTCTTTTTTTTCTTATATTTTAATTTTCTATCTCTCTAGTTTTAGTTTATAAGGCTAGAAAGAAACTAGTAAAAGTATATCTATTAACTTAAATCTACTAATTTCTCTCTATTATCTTTTACTCTTTAGTTAAGGTAGAATCTATTTATAATAGAATTTTTTTTTCTAAGACTAAAAATAGGTATTACTAAATTATAGTAATAAAAATAAGGAGCTTCTACTACTATATAGACAAAAAGGCGTTTAATTATTAATAAATTCTAATATATATATAATTATATAATTAAGTAAGCTTACTAAATAAGCTTAATATTTTATATATATTATTATATCCTCTTAAATTTAGTAAAGTTAACTACTATCTATCTTAATACTTACTATCTATCTTAATACCTAAACTTTAGGTTAAGACAAAAGCGAGAGGATAATTAAATACTAGCTAGTAAGCTATATTTTCTACTTCCTCTTTTCTCTTTTATCTCTCTCTCTCTCTTTTATACTTTATCTTATATACTCTAATTATTATACTTTATTATTATTATTATATAATAATAAGTATATATTACTATTATCTTATTATCTTATTATTTTATAAAAATAAGTTATACTTACTAAATAGTACTTATTTCTATTATAATAAAGCTATTTAATACTTTTAATAGCTACTAGATTTACTTTAATATAATTAATAATAAAGTTAAGTCTTTAAAGCTACCTATCTTTAATATTAATAGTAATATAGTATAAGCAGCTAAGTTCTAGGAATCTAAGATACTAAATAAAATATAAATAAATTTAATAAAGAGCTTAGTTCTAAATTTTAAGTATTAAATTTTAAAAAAAAAATTTTAAGCTAAAGTTAATTAAAATTATTTTAAAGTTTTAAACTCTAAAGTTTCTTAACTAAGTATTTAAAACTTTATTTATTATAAACTTTTTTTTTTTTTAAAAAAAAGTAAGGTCTAAAAAAATTTTTTTTTTTAAACTATAAAACTTTTTAAAATTAATTACTTTATTATTTTTTATATTTTATTAATAAGTTAAAGTAACTTTTAAAATTTCTTAAATATTTAAGCTTTTTTTTTATAATATTTTTAATTTTTTTTTATATTTTAAATTTAATTATATTTAGTTTTTTTATATTTTTAATTACTACTTAGCTTTATAAAGTAGACTTTTATAATTTAGCTTTTAACTTTAAAGTATTTTTTTTTTATAATTTAATATACTTTTTTAGTATTTTTTTAAATTATTTATT
Source organism: Lophiotrema nucula (assembly GCA_010015825.1). Taxonomy (NCBI): domain Eukaryota; kingdom Fungi; phylum Ascomycota; class Dothideomycetes; order Pleosporales; family Lophiotremataceae; genus Lophiotrema; species Lophiotrema nucula. The sequence continues at coordinate 29,070 of ML977404.1, forward strand.
ACTTAGCTAGTATTACTTTATTTAAAGTATTTTTTATTTTTATATTATAAATTATATTCTAAGAAGGATAATAATAATATACTTATTTTTTTTTTTTAAACTTTTTTTTAATATTACTATACTTACTTTTTTTTTTTTTTTTTTTTTTTTTTTTTTTTTTTTTTTTTTTTTTTTTTTTTTTTTTTTTTTTTTTTTTTTTTTTTTTTTTTTTTTTTT
>ML977405.1:0-29139 GCA_010015825.1 Lophiotrema nucula
AAAAAAGTAGTTATATTTAGAATTATCTACTAATTATATCTTAGTAGCTATTACTGTAGATAGCTCTATTTAGGCTATAGAAGTTTATATTTTAGCGTAGTAACCTACTAAAAGACTTTAAGAGGAGTTTATAGACTATATAAAAATACTATAACTATTTCTAGATATAAGATACAGCGCGTAGAAGGAAAATAGAATAATATAGTAAGATTTATAAAAAGAGTTATTAGATTATATAAGATAATAATACGTAATACTATAATAATAGTAAGAGGATAACAGTTTAGATACTAGTAATAAACCTAAAACTAGCTCCTAGGTCCCTAATTAGGAAATACTAGTTTTAGATATTACTTTATTTAAAGCTAAGAGATTTAGATAAATATATAAATCTAAGACTACTTTATACTCTACGTTATAATTTTACTACTCTCTATCGCTAGTAAAGAGAATAAAGAGGTAAATATATAATAATAGAATTTATTTAAGAGCATATTTATAGTTTACTATTTTAGCCTATACTAACTAAGAAATAGATAAGACTCTTTCCTAAGAGGACGTAAAGTATAAAACTATAAATATTTAAAAACTCTTAGTTATAGTAGAATTATAGATATTACTATTACTATTATTATAGTAATTATAATATTTCTAATTCTATATCTTTATCTCTATAAGAAAAAGCGCCCGGCACGCGTTATAGACCTCGAAATTCGATATAATATAGCTAATATCTATTAGGCTATAATAAGATAGTAGGTATAGCGAGACAAGATACAGGTACTTTAACTTTAAGATAATAATTACTTAGTTTAAGTATAGAGAAATCTTAGTTGATAGTAAAATAATAGTATAACGTTAAAATACTCCTCTAAAGATTACGTAAATTTCTTTTATAATATATAATTTACTATTAACTATTATTTAACTAGGAGTAGATAATATTTTCTAAAGGTAGAGTTATTACAAAAATACGCCGTATACCGCAATTTTATAAAACTTATACTTAATATCAACCTAGAATAAATAAATATATAATTAAATTAAAAAGTAAAAATAAAATAAAATTATATAAATATAAGCCTAAATAAGATTCTACAAATTCTACCTATCTAACGTAAAATAAATCCTAGTTATAGAAAACCTAACTATCTTACTAAAATAGAGATATAGCTACTAGCCTAGCTAGAGTTGTAAGAGCTAGATTATTTATATTATCTAGCTGCTAGGCAGTTACTACTATAAAGACAACTCTATTTAGACCCTACAGTATATTTACAGTTCTCTTCCCCTTTATTATTATATTTAGAGGCGTATATACTAGTTTATTAAGCTAATTTATCTATCTAATAAGTAATAGTTTATTAGCTTTAATAATAAATAGAGTTTGTATAGAATTCTATATAAACTCTTTCTAATCGTTACTTTCTATACTATTTGTATACGACGTCCTAGGAGGTTAAGAGACAGTTAATATTAGAAGAATTAGTATAGAAACCTTAACTAAATATAATCTAGGCTAAATAAATAAAAATATAAGGTTATATACCTATATATTACTAATACCGGTATTAAACGGCGTTAGGTTTAGTACTATACTCTAGATATATTAGAAGAATATATTATACTATAATTTAACTATTAGTATAGATAATATTAATTTTATAAGTAGAGGATCTATAATTGTAAGGTGCTTGTTAAGTCTAATAGTAGTACTAATCTCTACTAAAGTAATAGTATAGGTAAGCTCGAAGAATTTCTTAGTTTTATTTACTAGAAAGAAGTAGTTATAAGAGAGAACTAATATTTTGTTATAAAATTTAAGAACGCCTATAATACTAGAAAGATATATCTCTTCTTACTATAAATATATTAAGAGACTATATAATACTTTAGAAAGTAGATAGACTTATAGCTACAATCTTACTAATAACTCTAATAGTATTATTAGAAAGTCTACTTATACTCTACTCTATAAGATTTATTAAGCCTACGTTAAAGAAAGAGACTTCTATATTCTTAAGAAAGTAGGCTAGTTAAAGCCCCTTAATAGTACTAGTAGATATTACTATTAGTATTCTACTATTTAGTAGTCTACTACTAGCTGTGTTAATAGTTTTAAAATAAAAAGAGGCTGTAGTAGCGATATCTCCTATAGTAAAAGAAGATATATAAAGAAGTATAGTAATATCTATTAAAAAGTATATAGTTATAGTAAGTTAAGGTTATATAAGTTAGACTTTAAGTACGCCTATATATATACTAGAGGATATATCTATCTCTAGTATAGCCCTTTAGAGGACTATTCTAAACCCTCGTTATTTATAACAAATAGGGCTATATTTAGCCCTTATTAGCTCTAAACTCTAATTAATCGTCGCTTATATACCTATAGCGGCCGCTTAGTACTTTTCGAAAATTAAACTTTATTTATAGTAGATTAAATAGATATTATCCTAGCTAGAAGGTTACTCTACTAATAAAGACCTCTTATATACTATAGTTATAAGCGATTAAAATACGCTCCTATACTTTAGAGAATCTTATTAATATACTAGTAACTTTAATTTAGTAAGTTAATATATATACTTAAGCTTAAAATTTAATTAGGTAGCCTTATACTTAGTAAATATATTTAAGTACTTCTACTTATTACCCTATATTTATATCTATAAGCCTAATACTAAGAGAACAGGCTAATAAATATAAATTTTATCTTAAGTAATAACTAAAACTAGGCTATTAAGTAATAGGAAGTAGTATAAACTAAAACTAGATAATTAAATATTTATTTTAGAGACCTTTTATCGAAGGCCAGTTTCGAGCCCCTTTACTATATTTATATAAAAATATTAATTATAGTTATTTCTATATTATAAAGGCTTCTTAGAACTTCTATTTTAAACTCTATAAGACTTTACTTAACCCCTATACTAAATAAATTTCTAAACGATGCTAAGTTAGATAAATATTAGAATTAGTATAAAGATTAGTATACTAATAATAATAAAATCTCTAAGCTAGACGAGGAAGACTATAAAATAATATATAATATTATTAAAGAACTCTTCTAGTATATCTACTATTAACAAAAACTAATCGCTTGTTTTAAGAGTAAGGTAATAGGCTCTCTAGACGCCCTTAAAAAGGATATTACTAAGTTTTAGAATTATAAGAGGAAGGTAGTTAGTAGTATTAAGAGTAAAGGTAGTAAGCTAAAGAGAGTAAAGAGAGTAAAGAGATATAGTTCTTGTATATAAATCTCGTTAGAATTGCTATCTAAATAGACATTTCTTTTTCTTCTATTTGCATTTTACTGTCGCGTCAATATTTATACTTAGTAGTTATTATTAACTAATATAGATTAGTTAGAGGTATTTAATTTACGCTATTCTATATTAAAGATAGCTCTACTACTCTATAGATAGTATTTATAGCCTTTGCCTCTCTACGTAGTATAATCAACTCTTTTCTCTCTCTAATATTTACTCTTAGATAATAGCTAAGAGTTATAACCGTTAACGATTAAAAAAGCTGAAAAGACTAGCGGCTAATTATAGTAGGTAATATATTAACTTAGACTAACTTAAGTTATTTTATAGTTATTGTTAAGTTATATATCTAAGAGTAGACCTTTGTAGTTACTAAAGAGGACATTTTAGGGGCCGTTTTACTCTATTAAATTTTATAGAAGAGTAGACAATTATATTTTAAATTTAGTTATAAACTAATTACTAAATCTCTATTATAGTATCTACCTTGTCTTACGGTCTAACGAGTACAACTCTTTAGAGTCTTTAAACTACTATTTAAGTATCTAGCAGCCTTCCTAAGATACTAACTATATAACTAAAAACTATTTATTAGAGATTTTTAATTTAGTTAGTAAAATAAAGGGTAGTTCTAGTACTTTAAGTTTAAAGTTAGCGCTCTTCTAGAATAAATATATTAAATAAAGAGTACTTTTATTAAATAGTAGCTTTTCTATATTTATAGGTACTATCTTAGAGGAGAATAGGATGTTAGTAACGTTTAAAGTAATTCTACTATTAAATGTAATCTCTGTAGCGCTATTAATATATTTATATAATCTTAAGAAGTTAATAAAAAGATCTCTTAGATATACTATATCTCTAGAGTTATTACCTAAAAGAAGAGCTACGTACGTAGGTTTTAAACTAAGTCTAGCCCTAATAAGAATAGAATTTAATTTAAGCTTACTTTTAACTACCTTAAGCTATTTATAACTTAAGAAAAAAGTATTCTAAAGTAGTTTATAGCTTTTTTAATTAGATAGAACACGTATACTTAGAGCGTCTACATTATTTAATAATATTAATAAGAAGCCTTTAGAGTATATAGAATATTTGTAAAAGTTGCTAATAATTAGAGCTAAGGTATAGTCTATAGTAGAAGTAATATATATCTTTCTAAAGGTCTAATAATAGAAACTATGTTATAAATAGTACTATAGCTAAATTAACTTCTTTATAACAATTTCTCTAAAGAGCTCTTTTAGAAGTTCTCTAAATAGAACTCTTCTAATAATAGGCAGCTTAGTTATACCTCTAGTAGGGAAAGAAATTTTTAGTAATTTATAGATAGCTAACTAAGTTAGTAATTGTACTATTATAAGTATTAAGCTTAACACTTAAATTAAAAAAGAGTAGAGAACTAGTTTATAAAGAATTAATAAGTCTATAATTAAGAACTATCGTTCTAATAACCTTTACCTAATAGTAGTACTAAAGAGAAAAGTTAAGTCTATTAATAATTAAGCTAGTAGAAGAATTTAAATTAAGTAGTATAGCTATAGTACTCTTGTTATAAAAAAACAATTCTACTATATATATAGACTAGAAACAACTATATATATCTCTATACTAATAGATTCTTTCTCTTTATAATCTCCTTAAGCTTTATAATTACTATCTTAACAAGTTTGTTAAAATTATTAAGTAATAGAATATTATCCTTCTAGTATAGATACTAGACGTTTCTACGCTAATAATATTCTTTTAGATAATAAATAATAAGTTTTCTTAATTAAGAATAGCGGCCTAGCTCTATTAGTAAAATAGGGCTAATAGTATTAAGATAAAGATAAAAGATAATAAAATTAGCCTTGTCTAGATTTGTTATTTTCTAATCTATTTAATAATAGAGGTTCTTATCCTTAATATTTTACTTTTAGTTAACGTCCTAATAGATATAGTAAGGGTTAAATATAATAATAGAAAGAAAAATAATTTTATCTATAAAAGTAGCTTACTAGTTAGGAGCTTTATTTATTTTAATACTATTTCTAAAGAAGATTTATATATAGTTGTAAACGTCTACGTCGTCTAGAGGGCTATAGTATATAAATTCTAGATTTTATTCCAGCTTATCTACTATATATAGAGACAGAGGCTCCCTCTAACTAGTTTCTAGAAACTTTATAGTAAAAAAGTAGTAGCTAAAATAGGTAATAGTATACTTTCTTTAAGGGAATTAGGGTAATAGAAAAAGAATTCTCTTAGTTTATAAGTATAAGTAGTTATAAGTACTTTATTAAGTATTACTTTTAGGCTAATTGGCGTAGCGTAGTACTAACTTATACTATCTCTATACTAGCTTACTAGAGCGTTATTAACTTTAATTAGCTATAGAGTAAATTAAAGCTTATCGTATACTACGAGGTATAGTAATAGTCTTAGTTTATACCTATTCTATTATATTAATATATCTAGACTTAGCTAACTCTAGAGCCTATTTAGAACTCTAGTTAGATAGAGCTTATTTAAGCTCTAGAAGGTAGTAGAAGACTATAAAAGAAGATAAGTAAAACTTATTAAATAACTTTATTTATATAAGTACTAGTATAGCTAGCTTTAAAGTTTTTCTAACTAACTTATAGGTTCTCCCTTAAAGACTACTTTAGACTCTAAGAAGACTAAACTAAAGTAACTAAAGAGCTAATTAGAAACTAGTTCTACTTAGCTTTATACTAGAGGAATATATTACTACTATAGCTAATATTATAAAAATTTATATAGTTACTACTACTATTTATAGATTAGTACGTCTCTAGCTCTTAGACTAGATCTTTAGATAGACTAAGTAATATATAGTATTACTCTACCTATAAATTTAAAAAGAATCCTATAGAATTTATTATCTATTTAGCCTTAGCTTCTAGTAATACTACAAGCTTATTCTATAGTACTATCTAAGATATAATATTAGTCTATAGAGGAGTAATATATATCTCTCTAAGTACCTAATAATAGAAACTGTTATAAATAGTACTATAGCTAAAATAACTCCTTTATAGAAATTTTTCTAAAAGAGCTCTTTAGAAGGCCCCTAAATAAGACCCTTCTAATAATAAGAGCTTAGTTATACCTTAAGTAACTCTAATCTCTTTTAACTAAATTTATATTCTCTAAATTTTAGGCTAGTATAAGAAATAATTTTTTAGTATTACAATATCTAGTAGTTATATAGTCTTTAGTATAAGTATTAAACTTAGAACTTAAATTAAGAAAGAATAAGAAACTAGTTTATAAGAATTAATAAGACTATAATAACTATAGAGGAATAGGAAAGAATTAAAGTCTAAATAGTACTAACGCTATAGGCCTCGTTATCGTTTATACCTTTCTCTACTATTTTAATTTACTACCTTTATCCTTAGTCTCCTCTCTATATAACCTCTTTAGTCTACTAATATTATCCTTAAACTTACTTCTTCTTATTTTCTTTAACTTACTATCTTTATCCTTAAGATCGTTACTACGTAGCCTCTTTAGTCTACTAGTATTATTCTTAAACTTACTTTTTTTTATCTTCTTTAATCTAATACTCTTATTCTTAGAATCCTTACTACGTAACCTCTTCTATAGGCCTTTATTATTATTAAATCTACTTTTTATTCTCTTTAACCTACCTTCTTTGCCCTCGATCTCTCTACTAGCTTTCTTCTTCTTTATAAATATACTAACTTCTTTCTTAAGAACGTCTATAGAAACCCTAAGCTCTTTTAAACTATCTATTTACTTAAAAATAATACCCTTTTAGTATTCGATATACTTTAAAAGGGCCCTAATAAACTTAAGGAGCTATTTAAAGTCGTTAGCTTTTAGATCCTTAACTTTAATATTATATTAATAATACTTAAATACTTTTTTTATATTATATAGTCTTATAGGGTTAAGTAGAGGGGATATATTAATAACTCTAATTCTCTAGTCTTATATAAAATAGTTATTTATAAGTAGCTTTAGATAGGACTAAAAGTAGGATCCTATAGGATAATTAAAACTAGATAATAGTATAGAACAAAACAGTCCCTTTAGGGGAGTTATATTCTAAATTTATTATAAAGTTTATTTTTAGTTTTTCTATATTTAGTATATTAGCTCTACTAATCTCTAATTAATTATATAGCTTTTAAACGCTACTTAACCTTCTCTCGCTAGCGCTTTAATATATACTATACTTACTTTAGACTAGCTTCTACTAAACGTCTTACTCTAATCTCTCTAATATTCCTCCTATATCTAATTCTTTAGTAGGACGGTTTTTTTTTTAAGTAAAGGGTCCTAAATAGGTCTAAAGACAAAAGGTAATAATAGGCTTATATAAGGCTAATAATATATCTATTAGTTTTTACTACTTATAGTAGTATAAATTTCTTAAATAGGTCCTATCTTAGGATACTTGGCTATCTAACTTAACTACCTCTTATAAATTATTACTATCTATACGTATTAGATATAGTATAGCTATATAGACTATAATCTCTTTAATAGTCTAATATATAATACTACAAAAGTAAAAGCTAAAGATATATAGTAACTAAGCAAATAAATAAGCCTTCTCTATATCAGCTTATATAATAAAAGGGGGTTAAAGATATACTAGAAAAATCCTGTAGTAAATGTTAAGTTTTATTCTATCTAGTAGGGTAAGGTAAAGAAGTATAGTCGCTCTAACTAGCTTATATAGCGTTCTAATTGTATTTATAATAATAAAGAGTATAGTCGGCGTTTGTCGCTAGGGAGTTACGTCCCTAGCGTAGAGAGGTATTAACTATATACTTTTTTATCTAAATCCTAAATTTATATTAATTTTATAGTCCCCTTAGAAGACCTATTATATATTATTATAATAGTAACTAATAAGTAAGCGTATCCTCTAAGCGTCTTTAACGCGTAATCTATAAGTCTCTTTACTCTAATCTAGATCTAACTATAAATCTATTATACTTATACTTACTCTTATAACATATATATAAGCTTGCTATTCTTTACTAAACTATATTTACTACGTTAACTTTCTATATAGCTTTAATCTTCTAATAAATATAAATAGTATTAAGTACTAGGTAGATCTATACCTTATAGTAACTCGTCTATATATACTTAGTAAAGTCCTTTTTAGTAACCTTAAAGGCTTTAGTAGAATCCTTTAATAACTTCTTAAGGCCTTATAACTAAGAATTAAACTTAAATTATTTACTATTAATAAGAGACTAGCTAATAAGGTAGACCCTAATAATATTTTTTAGGGTTAAGTATATTTATTACTAACTACTAACTTTAATAATAATTTTAATCTAATAGACGTTGTTCTAGTTCGCGACTTTCCTAGCCTGCCTTTATAATACTCTATCTTTAGCTATAGCCCTAAACTTTAGGATTAATTTTTAACTACTATCTTTAAAAGCTACTACTATATTACTACTAATATTATAGATAGGTAGCTCTAAAGAACTAACTCTATTATTAATTATATTAAGGTAGATCTACTAGCCGCCCTAGAGTATATTAAATAGCTTTATTAATAGTAATAGGTACTATATAGTAAGTATAATTTATTTATATAAAATAATAAGACGATAGGAATAATAGTAATATATACTTATTACTATATAATAATAATAAAGTACGACGACTAGAGCTTGTACGTAAGGTAAGATATATATATAAAGAAAAGAGAGAGAGAGAGAGAGTAGATAGAGGAGAGGAGGCAAAGATATAGCCTACTAGCTAGTATTTAGGTATCCTCTCCCCTAACCTAAAGTTTAGGTATTAAGATAGATAACAGTTAACCTTACTAAATTTAAGAAGACTTAATAATATATATAAAGTATTAAGCTTACTTAGTAAGCTCTTAATTACATAGTCGTATATACGTCGGAATTTATTAACAATTAAACGCCTTTTTATCTACGTAGCAGTAGAGGCTACTTATTTTAGTTAATATAATTTAGTAATACCTATCTTTTTAGTCTTAGAAAAATCATAAAAAAAAAAAAAATAATAAAGAGTATTAATAACCCTTTAATCTCTTAGTTATTTTACTCTAAGTTTTTAAATTGACAAAGGTTTTAGTATAAAATTGCTGTAGAGATAAGAGGTCCTATAGTAAGAGAGAAAAGGACTACCAATTTATATATAAAAAATATCTTTATCTCTCTATTCTAGATAAAAAGGTCTAATAAATCTAGTGTTAAAGGGCTCTTAAGATAGAACACGGCATTATATATAATTAGAAAGATAATCGCTATATATAGTAGATATATAATAGTATAATTAATAGATAAGGTATAAAGATAGTAGGTAAGCTATTTATACTATAAATTAGTAAGTTAATAGGTTTTAATAGGGGTTCTTATATTCGTACCGACGATCAACTAGAAAGTATATATAATAGATAGATTTACCTAGTTAAACTAGCTAGTAGAGGTAATTATTATTAAAACTACTACTATATTATTTATAAGTAAGGCAACTTAAGCTAGATTAAATATAATAACTAAGGTCTTCTTTTAGCGCCTATCTACTCTAGGTATTCTATCTATCTTATTTATTCTATATAGCTTAGTATCTTAGCGTATAAGCCTAACGCTTAAAATTAGCCTAATTATACAGTAAACAATATAACTAATAAGAATAGTATATACTACTTTAAAGAAGAGACTAACTATAGAAAATTTAACTAGCTACAGCTTAAACGGTACTATCTTATATACTAGATACTTTAGTCTTTATCTACTTTATATACTTACTAGTCTATCTAAACCTATTTTAATACTAGCTATAAAGAAAGTGCCGTATAAACGAGGTATTACTAGTATCTTAATATAGTAATTATAACTATTAATAGTAGCTCTTTAGTATAGCTAAACGTAGCGTTAGTTAGTAGAAATAACTAGAGAGTATTACTATATTAGAGTTACTATAGCCTTATAGTATATCTACTACGCCTAGAAGTATACTATACTAAGAGGTAAGGCTTATCCTCTTATCTATAAAACTATAGAGGATAATAGTAGAAACGTTATTATTATATAAATAGAAGATCCTAATTATCTAGGCTTTAATTCTAACTAGTTAGAGGGTACTAATAGATACTAAGTACTAATAGAAGTAGATATCTCTATAGCTATAAGAGCTTACTAATACTTATATTATCTATAGTATAGTATTACTAGTACTAGAATAGACTAAGGTTATAAATTAATTTAGCTACGTCTCTTAGTTTTATAATCTTAGATATCTACTAGCTTTACTATTAAGAAATCTATATAAATATACTCTAGTATAGTTAGCGTTTGTTACTAGGGAGTTACGTCCCTAGTATAGAGAGGTATTAACTATACACTTTTTTATCTAAATCCTAAATTTATATTAATTTTATAGTCTTCTTAGAGGACCTATTATATATTATTATATAACTAATAAGTAAGCGTATCCCTTAAGTATCTTTAATATATAATTTATAAGCCCCTTTACCCTAATTTAAATTTAACTATAAACTTATTATACTTATACTTATATTTACTTTTATAATATATATATAAGCTTACTATTTTTTACTAAACTATATTTACTACTTTAATATCCTACGCGACTTTAATCTTCTAGTAAATATAAATAGTATTAAGTACTAAGTAGAGCTATACTTTATAGTAACTTACTTATATATACTTAAAAAAGTCCTTCTTAGTAACTTTAAAGACTTTAAAAAGATCCTTTAATAACCTCTTAAGGCCTTATAACTATAAATTAAACTTAAATTATTTACTATTTATAAAACGCTAGCTAATAAGTAGGATTATAATAATATTTTTAAGCTTTAAGTATACCTATTACTAACTACTAGCTTTAGTAATAATAAAAATTTAATAAATACTATACTAAATTTTAATATTTTTAGCTTACTTTTATTTTACTCTATTTTTAACTATAGACCTAAGCTTTAGGATTAAATTCTAACTACTTTTTTTAAGTACTACTACTATATTACTACTAACGTTATAGATAAGTAGCTTTAGAGACTTAACTTTATTATTAATTATATTAAGGTAGATCTACTAGCTGTTAAGAGTATTAAATAGCTTTATTATAATAGTAAGTATAACCTATTTATATAAAATAATAAGATAATAAGAATAATAGTAATATATACTTATTACTATATAATAATAATAAAGTATAACGACTGGAGCTTGTGCGTAAGATAAGGTATATATATAAGAAAGAGAGAGAGAGAGAAAAAGAAAGAAGAAGAGTAGATAAAAGAAAGGAGGTAAAGATATAGCCTACTAGCTAGTATTTAGGTATCCTTTTCTTTAACCTAAAGTTTAGGTATTAAGATAGATAATAGTTAACTTTACTAAATTTAAAAGAACTTAATAATATATATAAAGCGTTAAGCTCGCTTAGCGAGCTCTTAATTACGTAGTTATATATATATTAGAATTTATTAATAATTAAACGCCTTTTTATCTACATAGTAGTAGAGGCTATTTATTTTAGTTAATATAATTTAGTAATACCTATCTTTTTAGTCTTAGAAAAATTATATAAAAAAAAAAAAAAATACTCTAGTATATAGTATTAAGGTATAGCTACTAGTAAATATTACTAGAGTAATATAAGATAGTAATTATATTAGATAAAGACCTATAAACTATTAGAGTTAGCCTTATAGATTATATAAATAGGGGTCTATAAAGTATATAATTACTTAGAGACTCTAACTTAAACTCTTATATAACTTTATACTCGTTCTAATAGGTATAGGGGTATATAGTATAAGGATATAGCTTTAGCTATATAAACTCTAAGCCCTAAACTACTAGAATTAGATACTAAGCTATATTCTAGAGTATAGGTATATCTTTATAGTTAGATAGTTTATATAAAGCCTTTCGGACCTATTGTAGTAGTATTAAAACGTAATATTAATATAGTCTATATCTCTATAACTATAGGTTTATAATATATTTGAGGTATAGAAGTCTATCTTAAACTCTTCTATTAGTTAAGAATAGAGAGTAGGATATAAAGAAGCTTTATACTTTCTAAATAATATTTATCAAACTATCTATTTCTCTAAGAAGTACTAGTTCCTATTAGTACCTCTTTAATAATAAGTATCTCTAGTACTACTATTAGATATTCTACTATCTAATATTAGAATATAGTACGTACGAATATTACTATATTCTAGAAAACTACTAACTATATTTAGAATACTTTATATAAAGCTAATTCTAAAGGCTCTTTTAAAGCGATTAATACTACTATATAAGCGTATAATTCTTCTTATACTACTTTAGTCTATTTCTAATATAATTATAATATCTAGCTAATACTAGAATATAAAGATAATAAAAGTCGCAGTAAAATAAATATAGAGAAAAAGAATATAAAATACCTAAACGCTAGAGAGATATCTTTTATATATAGTCTACTTAGTAAGTTATTTTAAAGTACTCTTAAAACCTAGCTTACGCTATTAGGTATAATAGAGAGGATATTATATTAGTAGTAGAGTATATAGAATTTGGTTAACTTGTAGCTAGTAGGATGCTTAAATACTATTATAATAAGAGTAAAGATTAATAGCTAAGGAGGAAAGAATTGTATATTACCTATTCTATAAGTATAATATCTAGTAGTTAATAGCTAGATTAATAGCCTGCCCTATATAGTACTTATTACCTAATTAGCAATTATATCGCCTATAGTATAAAACCTCCTCTACCTACTACTTAGTTCTATTAAGTATTAAAACTATTAGAAACTAGTACGCCTAAATTACTTTTACTAGTAACTAGTACCTATAATTCTTTTTAAGTTAAGCCTAGCTTAATAGCTTCCTTATATTCTATTATATACCTTACTACTCTATCTACTATAACTTATCTAGGTTTATATCTTCTATATAAAAGAAGTTCTTATAGGCTGTATTCTATATTAGGTACTTAGCGTTAGTCTTATTTATATTTAATAACTAGTAAAAGTTATTACTATAAGTAAAGACTTTAAACTATTATATTAAGGGCTAGTTAGCTTTAATAGACGTTATAAATACGTCTTACTACTTATTAATAAAACCTTAGTATTAATTTTTTATTATATTCTTACTAAAGAGGTATAGTATCTCTATATAAACTAAAAGATTATTTTAAAGTATCTAGTAGTATATTACTTATAAAATTCTAAACTAAAAGTATAGTAAAATTATACTAAAAAATATATTTTTAATACTACTATATATATTAGAGTAGCTAAAAGGAGATAGTAGTCTAGCTAAAAGCTACTAATATATAGTTACTAGCTATTTATAAGTACCTATCTTATTATTTTCTATAGTCTCTATATTATTATTTACCTTAATAAACTATAGTAGTATAGTATAGTACTCTTATATTATAAGACCTATTAATTTATATAAAAGCTAAGAATTACTAATTTATACTTTACTTTTTTTATATAGAACCTTTTTCTACTTTACTTTAAGCTATTAGCTAGAAATCTTACTAGGCTAATTATTTTTATTATACTAAGTTTTAATTTTTCTTAGCTTAGTAATACTTTTTAATACTTACTAAGTCTAGTATTTTATTAAGTAATAGTAAAACCTAAATAGTACTTTAGTATAGTTTTAGTTATTCTTATTATTTTATAAGATATTACCCTAGATTATATCTATATTAACCTAATCCTTTATAGTAGCTTTAAGATTAATATTAATATATTAGAAGTAGGTTAAGTTACTAGCCTTAGTCTTCTTTATATAGTATAGGTATAAGATAAGATATATAGTCTACTAAAAGACTATATATAGTATATAATAGAATATATCTCTATAAATAAGCTACTAGAAGAGAGAATAATATATAGTTTAAACTTAGCCTTAGTTACTTTAGTTATTAATTCTATATATATAATACTTATATATTAAGTATTCCTTAGTTAAGATTCTAGATAGGTTATTATTTTAAAATACTTAATTAAAAATATTTATATTTACTATTCTAGTTTATATAAACTTATTAACTATAGGCTTTAGGTCTAGTATTTTAATTACTTTATTATAATTAATTTATAGTACTACTAGCTTAAGAAAGAAGTAATAGCTAAATAAATTATTTATATTTTATAGTTTATACTCTAATATATAAAAGAAAATATACTACTTATTATATACCTTTTATATTATAATATAATAATAATTATTTATAAATAGAAAGAAAAAGTAAGTAAGGTTTATATAGTTTACTCTTTAAGTAGTAAGGTCTATTTTACTAGTAATAAAATAAGTATAGTTAAAGTATACGTATAATTTAGTTACTTAAGTACTAGTATATTTAGAGTACTAGTTAAAAAAGTCTAAAGTTTTTATACTAGATATCTTTTACTAAACTTAGTCTAAAACTTTATCTTACTATACTTAAGGTACACTTAAATAGTACTAGTATTTTTTATTAATAATATTTATAAGTATTTTATTAAGGTTTTTTAGGGTTATACTATTAAGTACTTTTTTATAGAATATATAATTTTAGATATACTTAACCTAAACTAAGTCTTTATACTAGACTTAGTTTATTAGCTACTTTACTTAAGATTTAGTTAGCTAGTAATCTACTTAAGGTATAGCCTTAGTATTTAGTAAGATTATATTAATAACTTTATAATAAGCTTTTTATACTAGGCTAGTTATAGGCTATACTAATAGTTAACCTATACTACTAGTAGCTTTATTATCTTAGTTATAAGTAAAATATTAGCTTACTAAGATATTACTAATATTAGGAGTAAATATAAGTATATTTACGTAGCTTAACTAGTTATTAGCGTAGTACTAGTTATATAGATATTAGATAAATCTTATAGACTAGTATAATATATATAAGTAGACGACTTTACTATATTATAATACTTCTATTCTATAAGTCTTATATATAAGTAGGTATATTTAGTAAAGAGATTAGGTTTTATTTTAATCTTTTATTATTTATATAAAAAATATATATCTTCTAGTTATATAAAGACTATACTAGTTTAGTTACTAGCTATTTATAGTACTAATTAGTTATTTTTAATTTTTTTTATACCTTATTACTCTAGTTACTTATTAACTAGGCGTATAGTATTACTTTCCTTTAAAAGCTATATATTAGACTTTACTTTTTTTATCTTTTAGTAGTATATATTCTATTCTCTTTATATATAGTAAATATACTAATTTTTCTTTTTTTTTTTTTTTCTAAGACTAAAATAGATAGGTATTACTAAATTATATATAAAAATAAGTAGCCTCTACTACTATGTTAATAAAAAGGCGTTTAAATATTAATAAATTATAATATTTATATAATTACGTAATTGAGCGAGCTCGCTAAGTAAGCTTAATACTTTATAATATTATTATATCCTCTTAAATTTAGTAAGGTTAACTACTATTTACTTTAATACTTACTATCTACTTTAATACCTAAACTTTAGGTTAGGGAAGAAGATACCTAGATACTAGCTAGTAGGCTATATCTTTACCTTCTTTTTTTTATCTACTCTCTCTCTCTTTCTCTCTTCTTTATATATATACTTTACTTTATAAGCTCTAGTTATTATATTTTATTATTATTATATAGTAATAAGTACGTATTACTATTATTTCTATTATCTTATTATTTTATATAAATAGATTATATTTACTATATAGTACCTATTACTGTTAATAAAGCTATTTAATATACTCTAAGGTAGCTAGTAGATCTACCTTAATATAATTAATAGTAAAGTTAGTTCTTTAGAGCTACCTATTTATAATATTAGTAGTAATATAGTAGTAGCTTTTAAAGATAGTAGTTAGAAATTAATTTTAAAGCTTAGGGCTATAGCTAAAGATAGAGTACTATAAAGGTAGGCTAGGAAAGTCGCGAACTAAAATAGTATTTATTAAATTAAAATTATTATTAAAGCTAGTAGTTAGTAATAGGTATACTTAACCTTAGAGGACGTTATTAAGATCTATCTTATTAGCTAGTTTTTTATTAATAGTAAATAATTTAAGTTTAATTTCTAGTTATAAGGCTTTAAGAAGTTATTAGAAGATTTTACTAAAGCCTTTAAAGTTACTAAAAAAGACTTTACTAAGTATATATAAATAAGTTACTATAAAGTATAGATTTACTTAGTACTTAACGCTATTTATATCTACTAGAAGATTAAAGCCGCGTAAGAAGTTAATATAGTAAATATAATTTAATAAAAAATAGTAAGCTTATATACGCGTTATAAGAGTAAGTATAAGTATAATAAGTTTATAGTTAGATCTAGATTAAAGTAAAGGGGCTTATAGATTATACGTTAAAGACGCTTAGGGGATACGCTTACTTATTAGTTACTATTATAATAATATATAATAGGTCTTCTAAGAGGACTATAAAATTAATATAAATTTAGGATTTAGATAAAAAAGTATATAGTTAACGCCTCCTTATGCTAGGGACGTAACTCCCTAGCGACAAACGCCGACTAAAAATATACTAATATACCTTATAGAAGTCTTTATTAGTAATATAAATTTCTTTTAACTAGCTTTTAGTTATATACTCTAGATAATTATATATTATAATATTAATCTTATTAGTAGTAAATAATAGAGTTATTTACTTAGTAATATACTATATAATACTTATTACTTTATATAATATCTAGATTAAATTAATTCTATATAAGAGCTTTACTACCTTTATTCCCTATTATTAGTATATAACTTAATAGTACTATAATAAGTCCTTAGCTTTATTACTATACTAGTCTTATATAGTATAAATAAAAGGATACTAGCTAATAAGCACTTTATAGCTACTATAAATACTTATAGCTCTACTATTTTAATAAATATAGTTAGTAACTATAGTTATAAATAATACTATTTTATAAGTATAGATAGATAGGCTTTTAAGGATAGCATTATAAATATTAGCTTAAATAATAGCTAAGATTCTCTAAACTTATATATTAATAATTTTTATAATAGTTATTCTTATCTTAAAGATAATAATCATTAAATATAACTTTAGGTTATTATTTAGCTATAGAACTTAAGTACTTTAAAGTAGGATATTCTAACTAATAAGTTACTATTTTTATACCTACTACTTTTACTACTAGATATCTTAAAAATAAAAAAGCTAAAAGAGTTAAGCTGCCTAGCTAATTTATAGTAGAAATATTAATATAACTAAAAAGATACTAGGTTACTAAATAGAAGAAGCTTAAAAGTATAAGAAAGATAAAAGCCTACTTATTAGTATACTAAAAGTTTTACTAGGCTACTTAGGCGTTAGTAAAGACTACTTATTTATATTATAATATTTTACTATTATTTATAATTCCTTAAGTTACTTAAATTAGCTTTTATACTAAAGTATACTAACTAAAGTCTTATAAGATAATTAATAATAATACTAGACGTAAGTATAAGTTTTTAGTTAAGTTTAACTAAGCTAATAAAACTTATATTTAGATTTATAAGTAATAGTTTTTATATTATAATTTAGCCTTAATTCTAAAAAAGTAAAAGAGTATAAAAATATTACTAGCTAGTATTTTATAGTTACTAAATCTAGCTATATCTACTAGTAGCTTATAACTTAGAAAGTCTAAAAATAAGATAAAGAGGAGACTATAAAGATAGTAAGTTTTTTTATATTTATATACTTTTTTACTACTACTAAGATTTCTAGCTACTAGTATATTACTTTAAGTTCTATATTAATAATACTTTACTTTATTTATACTCTTATATTACCTATTAACTTATTACGTAAGTTATTAGCTATTACTATCTTCTTTATTTATAGTTTTACTATACTATTATTAACCTCCTCTACTTTAACTATTTATATAATAAATTTTATTTTTTTCTAAACGCTAGAGCAATCTAGCTAGTCCTTATAAATACGCCTAATTTACCTAATTTACCTTTTACTCTATATAGCTACTTATAGTATCTATTTTAGATACTATTATTATTAAACTAGCTAATTAGAATTTAGTAAGGAGGTTTCTTTACTAAATATTAATTAGCTAAAAGTAATTACTAAGATTAACCTAGCTATAGTTACTTAAGTTATAACTTTTACTTTATAATAGCTTATCTATTTTACCTATTCTACTTAAGTAAAACTTATAATAGTTTATTAAAATATTATAATATAAGTCTTCCTTTTCTACTTTCTCTAATACTATTTTATATATTAGATATTAGAGTCTTTAGGTAGTCTTTTTTTATATATAAATATATATAGCCTACGTCTAGTAAACTATAAGTATAATTAACTAAGTTTTATAAAAAGAATATAATAGCTTTAAAGTAAAAGTTTATATATTTACCTTTTCTACTTTTATATTTTATTTTATTATTTTAAATAGACTTATATAAACTAGCGTAGTTAGTATTTATTAAACTTTCTATTTACTTTAATAGTTAGATTATAATTAGCTAGATAATAATAGTTTAATAGCTATAACTATTAAAGTAGGTTTAGTTCTTATAACTAGAAATAAACTAGAGTTAGTAGTCTTATCTACTAGCTATTAAACTAGGCTAAAGTTCTTTTTTATTTATACTTTTAGTACTAGTAGTCTAGGTCTTATAAGTAAATATACCTATAATCTTTCTCTATAATATCTTCTAGTAAGTACTAAAAAAATAGCTTAATATTTTTAAATAGGACTATATTTACTAGTAGAGTACTATTAAGGTTTTTTAACTTATAGTAGCCTTAGTCTTAGAATAACTAGCTTACTTAGTATAGGCCTATTTAGTATATATTAAGTTTAATCTTTATAGATATATTAACCTAATAGGAACTATCCTAAACTAAGACTAGATCTCTTATACTTATTATATAATACTTAATCTTTTAAGTAGTATTCTAGTAGTCTTTTTTCTAAGCTTAGAGTTTTTAAGTATAGGCTACTATATCTTATAAATTTTAGTTATATATATTAAGTTATATTACGTAAATTATAATTAGCTTATCTTAAGTTTATACTTTATTCTATAGTAGTATCTACTATATAGATAAAGTAGATTCTATTAAAAGTTATAGGTTTTAGCTAGTTATTAGCTATATTACTAAATAGCTATACCTTTTCTAGATAGTATATCCTTATATATAAACTTTATAATAGCTACTAAATTATTCTTTATAAGCGCTTTAGCCTTTAGCTAGCTTATTAGAGTTTCTTAAGTAATAATAAAGAAGTACTTACCTCTACTCTTTAGTATATAAATAATATTAATAGTTATATATTTTTATATAGTAGTAGTATAGAATATAGTAAGTATATTTCTTTTTTATTAAGTTAATCTTTCTTAGTATTTAAGATAGGCCTATAAGACTTCTATAACTATATTCTATATATTTTTTTAAAAGTATTATATTTTAAGTATACTAAAAGTACTATTTACGCCTTAGTATTTTAGCTAATAGTAAACCTCTTAGATTATAACTAGCTATAGATTTTAGCTATTTACTACTTACTAAATAGTCTAGTATTATAACTTCTTCTTAAATAGTAATCTTTTTACTATAAAGAATATTAAGGCAGCTTTTTTCTAAGATAAGGCTTATAATTAATTTAATTTTAGAGGTATTTTTAATATCTTTAAAAACTAAGTAATAGCTTTTAAATTATTATTATAAGATTTATATAGAATTTATAATAGTAAAAGCCTAAGTTAATACTTTATACTTACTATATTATAACTTAATTTTATATAGTTAAGTAATATATTAATAAAGTCTTTTAAGTTTTCTTTTACCTTATTAAGTACTTCTTACTTATTAGGCTTTAGGTAGTAAGATAGCCTATTTATAATAATATAGATCTTTCTTAGAATATACTTAATATTAAAATCCTATATTAAGATTATTATAAGCTACCTATTTATTAGTAAGTTTAGTAGGTTTATTAAAGAATAATTAAGCTAAGTAATTAAGGTTTAGGTATTTATCTTAATTATAAAATATACTCTATAGAGCTAGGCGCGAAACTTTTTTAAAGCCTAAAAAATAGTTTTATATTTTAGCTTAGTAAAATATTATTTTAATTTAGCTTTTAACTATAGGGTACTTTTAAAGTAAATTAAGTATTTTTAACTATTCTATTTAACTTACTTTAAGACTACTCTACCTCCTTTAGTAGAAGTATTTATATTTAAAAAAATTAAAAGTCTAAAAGCGTAGTTAAGTAAGACTAATACTAGTACTATTATTATTTTATATTTTAAAGTTTTTATAGTCTAACTCTACTACTTTTTCTATTTCTATTTTATATTCTTTTATAGTAATATAAAGAGTAGACGTACTATAATAGTAAAGTAATTAACTTAAATATAAAGTATATATAAATATTAATAAATATTTTTACTTCTTTAACGTTCCTATATTTTAGCTATTTAATAATTTTTACTATTTTCTTTAATTTTAAATATCTACTATTAGTATTAACTTTATAGCTAATAATAATAAGACTTTTTACTTTCTAGTAGTACTTCTTTACTAAGACTATTATATTTACTTTTTTAATATTAGCTAAGGTTTAGTCTAGCTATTAGATATACTTAAAGATATATTACTTAACGCTTAAAAAAGTCTTTTTATTATTATAAGTTATTTTAAAGCTACTAGCTATAATATTATTAATAAAGAATATATAGTTATATAGAAAATATTATAAGAGAATTTTTATAATAATATAGAGAAAGGCTATAACTAAGTTTATCGCTTCTTAGACTATAGTATAGTAGTAAACTAGTTTAACTAGTATATAAAATATAGTAATATCCTAACTAAATAAGTAAAGTATAATTTAGTTATACTTAAAGAAGAAATTTATTAGTATAATAATTTTATATCTTATATATAACTTAAAGAAATTATTTACTAAGGGTAAGAGGCTTACGTTTTAAATAGTAACTATATTAATCTTTTATATATTATTAATTAGTCTTAGATTTCTATCTTTTTTTAGAACTAAAAACTAAAAGTTATAGTACTAGCTATTATATAGTTTTAGTATTCCTTACTTAATATATTTATTAATTATTAAAATATACTTATTTTCTAGCTTCTTTAGTAGGTAGAAGGGGTTAACTTACTATACTTTATACTTTATAATTTTAATCTTATATAAAGGGCTAATATTAGGATATATACGTCTAGATTCTATTTATATAAAGGCAATTATAGCCTCCCTATTAAATAATATCTCTATTATAAAATATACTTTTTATAGTAGAAGTTATAGTCTAAAGTTTTATTAAAATAGCTATTTTTAAGTAAGCCTAGTACCTTAAGAGAAGGCTATATATTTTCTTTTAAAGAGATAGTTAAATAGTCTAATATTAAGAGGCCTAAGGCTATTATAAAGTATCTAGTTTTAAATAGTAATATCCTACTATTTTAAGTTACTAAACTCTATAAGTTCTTTAGTTTATAGTATATTAATAAGTTATACTTTCTTAGCTACTATCTTATAAAGAGTATTAACTTATAGTTTTCTAGCTACTATCTCTATAGCTTACTCTTTATATATTTAATAATTAAGCTTAGTTATAATTAGTTTTTAAGGTATATTTAAGCTAAATACTTTCTTTAGTTTTTTATTTATACTAACTTTAAATTTTAAAGTATACTACTTACTAACTTACTAGTAATTTTTATTAGTAAATATAAAGTTAAATTTACTAAAGCTTTAGAGTCTATTTAGTAGTAGAATTAATTAGTATAAAGTATAAACACTTAGAGGTATTACTTAGTACTAAAAAGACTATATAGTTATAATATTATATAATAGTTTTTATAGTTATACTAGGTTTACTATATACTTAAGTAGATAGTCCTTCCTAGTAGAGCTGCCTACTAGATATTTAAAGTCTTTAGTCTTATTATAAAACTTTTATTATTTATTAGTAGAGAGTCTAATATAATAAAAACTAGGCTATATTAGCTATTTAATAAAAAAATATAATACTAGATATAGCTATACGCGTTATACTATATAAATAGTTAGACTAATATATACTAGAGCTTACTAAGGATAATACTCCTCTAGAAGTTATAAATAATATAAAAATTTATATATATAGTTAGTCCTTTAATAGTAATAGAGACGTTCTATATAGTTTTAATAAATATATTTTATAATTTATTTACTAAAGATATACTACTAGTTTTACTACTATTATTAGTTTAGAGAATATATAGTATCTTTAGTATATTAGTAGTTAATAGTTATATAATATTTATTATTACTTTAGTATTAATTAGGTACTTTACCTAGTACCTATTATAAGTAATATTTACCTATACTATTAGAAGGTCTAACTATATTATACTTCTATTAGTTACTTTTATTATTATATCTATAAACTCTACTAGAGCTTTATCCTAATCTTTAGTAAAAATATCTCTATAATCTATTACTAGATATTTTAATTATATAAAGAAGACTTTTAGTTATAAAGTATTAATAAGAGGAAATTACGTATCTTAATTTAGCTTAGTACTAGTTAATAGTATCTAATTAAGATTTAGATAAGTTTACTTTACTAAATTCTAATTAGTTAATAGGTTTAGTTTAAGCTTAGCTAAAAAATCTACTATAATCTTATAAATATTTACTTTAGGTTAAGATAATTATAAGTACTTACTACTTCTATTACTCTCTACTTCCTATATTACTTATAGTATATAATCTTATATAGTTAGAAATTATATAAAGTTTATAATATAGATAGAGTAAACTTTCTAGTTTATAATAGCTATTATAACTAATTTAAGCGTTATAGATTCTATTAATTTAGTAAAGTTATTAAATTTAACTTTTTTTAATAACTTAGAGCTTTATATACTAAGTAGGGGATAAATAATATTAAAAAGTATATTATAAGAGTATACTTCTTAGAGTACTTTAAGTATATTATTTATACTATTAAGTAGATACTAATTATCTAGTAGGTTTTTAAAATTCTTAGTTTAATCTAGTATTAGTTCTAAAATTAACTTACTAATTATTTAGCTTTTAGCCTTATTCTCTCTAATTTCTTATTATACCCTCTCTACTATCTTATTAGTAATTCTTATTTTTAATAGCTTACCTTATTTTTTAACCCTCTTACCTACTATAGCGTATATACTAGTAAGAATAATATTAAGCTAATTAACTTTATTAGTAAAAATAAAAGTTTTAATTATATTATCTAGCTTAAGAAACTAAGACTAGAATTACTTTAAATTAAAAAAGGATTTAGTAAATAAGCTAAAAGTCTTTATAGCTACTAAAGTTTAAGTAATTATAATATTCTACTTAAGTACTCTAAGGATATTTATAGAAATATTTTTCTATAAGATAAGTCTAAGTAGCTAAGTAAACTTCTTTAGCCTTATTATAGTAGCTTAGTTTTAGTTAAGGTTATAGTTTATAATATTAAAGAATTCTCTAAGCTTATTCTAGATCTACTATAGTTATAGGCCTTAAAATAAATACTTATTAAAAGACTTAAGTAAATAGCTATAGGGGCTATACTAATACTCTAGGTATATTCTAGTATTTCTATTTTTTATAATTTAATAGTACTAGCTATATTTAGTTAGGCTTAAAAAGTTTATATAGTTTTACTATTAGTATTCTTCTTTAAAGTAGATATAGTAGTAACTATCTATTATAGTATTAGTTCTAATATAATAAGTACTAGAGTTAAAATTAACTATTTACTTCTATTAGCTAATATATAACCTATTATTTCTATAGTTTATAGGTAGCTTTTAAATACTATATATTTTAATAAAGTATAAGAGATTAGCTAGTTTATAAAGGAAAGGCTTAAGTATAGGTATATAAGAGAAAGCTTTAATTTAACTAACTATTAACTTTTTTTTAAACTAAGTTATAAGATCTTCTATTATAAAGTTTATATTATTTAAAAAAAGCTTCTTTACTAGCTCTTTATTCTAATATTTATTTATTTTTTTTAGAATAGCTTTAATATTAACTTAAAGATAGGCGTAGTCCTATTAAATAATATACTAAGCCTATACTATAGACTAATAGATATACTTAAAATTTAAAAATTAGATCTCTTTTTTTTTCTAGTAGTAACTATAAATAAAGTAATAGATCTTTTCTATATTATATAAAGCTAGATCTTTTAGTATTAGGCTACTAAGTATATTATATAATATAGCTTACTTATTATCTTTAAATAAGCTATAGAAAAAGTAGTAGCCTTTTTTTTTTATAGCTACTTTTTTATTCTTAATATAAGCCTCTACGTATAAGAGGAATAATATATAATATTTAATAAGTAGTAGAAAATTCTTAGTAATATTAAAAATATATATATTAAGAAAGATTTAAGTATTTATATAGTATACTATATTAGTTTTATACTAAAAGTCTTTTATACTCTTTTAAAGTACTTTTTAAGTATAATCTTTAAATCTAAGGAGCTTTTTAATTTATTACTTAACTAATAGCTAGTACTATTTAGAAAGGATATTAACCTACTAAGTTTTACTATACTTAGTATTTTTAGCCTAATAGTTATAGTCTTCTAACTACTTAGTTACTTTATTACTATTAAAGAAAGTTATACTACTAGTAATATATATTAGAATAAATTACTTTATATTTTTAGTAAAAATATTAGATATAATACTTTTAAATTCTTTAAATAAGGTAGTTATAATAAGTATATAGATAGCTAGAGTATTTAAATATACTAAAGTATAAAGGCTAAATATAAAGGATAAGTAATACGTATATCTAAGATATCTTAGTAAGAGCTTTTAGATAAATAACTAACTTATAGTAGATATTTAACTTAATAATAAACTTAATACTAAATAACTATTTTCTTAATAACTTTCTCTAGCGTATATTACTATAAAGTATTTATTATCTTTTTACTACTTTTTTTTAGTTAAATATTTTAAACTAGCTAGTATTAACCTTTATAGCTTACTATTTCTTTTTTTATTTTACTATAGCTTCTTTAGTCTAGCTCTTTTCTTAAGTTTAATAGGAGGTAATTTTTAGCAATCTTTAGGGTCTTCTAGTCTAGCTATATAATAGGTCTCCTATTCTAGCTAGGTTCTCTATATATAACGATAATTCTTTATAGGCTTAGTATTTACTTATAGATAATATAGATAATATAGACGATAATTCTTTATAGACTCGGCTTTTACTTATAGACAATAGGTACTCTATACTAGGTAGTATCTAACTATACTATTATTATAGATTCTTACTCTACTAAATATTTACTACTAAGTATTAGTAGACTATTAAGCCTTTTAAGTATTGCTAATTTATATTAGTAGTAGAGTATATAGAATTTAGTTAACTTATAGCTAGTAGGATACTTAAATACTATTATAATAAGAGTAAAGATTAATAGCTAAGGAGGAAAGAATTATATATTACCTATTCTATAAGTATAATGTCTAGTAGTTGATAGCTAGATCGATAGTCTACTCTATATAGTACTTACTACCTAATTGGCGATCATATCGCCTATAGTATAATATTTATCTTATTTATTTATTTAAGTTATAAACTTAGTACTCTTAAAGAGTACGACTATTATATTATAAACTATTTAAGAGAGTTAGACGAATAGCTTAATAACCTAAGAAGTAAATATAATAAAAATATAGATACTATTTAGAGACTCTAAGACAAAATTTACTGTTTAAAGGGTAAAAGTAATAGAACTAAAGTAGATAAGAAGGTTTAAAAGGCTAGAAATAGAGTCTAGAAACCTAGAAAGAGAGTACGTAGAGCTTAAGGATAGGAATAGTATAATAGAAATAGTAGATTTAAAAGGTATATTTCGTTTATATTGTCGGCTAGAATAAAGTTTATAGGTTAAATTTAGAAATAGGCGTTAAATTCTTATTCCTTAAAATTTTATCGCTAAGTTAGCCTAATACTAAGAATAAATTTTATAATAATATTATATACCTATAGTAAGAGGCGCGGTTTAACTATATAATATATTAGTAGTAGAGAGGTAACTAGCTATATCCTAATTTTTTTTTTATTTTTTTTTTTTTTATTTTTTCTAAGACTAAAATAGATAGGTATTACTAAATTATATATAAAAATAAGTAGCCTCTACTACTACGTTAATAAAAAGGCATTTAAATATTAATAAATTATAATATTTATATAATTATATAATTAAGTAAGCTTACTAAGTAAGCTTAATACTTTATAATATTATTATATCCTTTTAAATTTAGTAAGGTTAACTACTATTTATTTTAATACTTACTATTTACTTTAATACTTAAACTTTAGGTTAGAAGAGAAAATACTTAAATACTAGCTAGTAAGCTATATTTTTACCTTTTTTTTCTTATTTACTTTCTCTCTCTCTTTTTCTTTTTTATATATATATTTTACTTTATAAGCTTTAGTTATTATATTTTATTATTATTATATTGTAATAAGTATATATTACTATTATTTTTATTATTTTATTATCTTATATAAATAGGTTATACTTACTATATAATACCTATTACTATTAATAAAGCTATTTAATATACTCTAAGGTAGCTAGTAAATCCGCTTTAATATAATTAATAGTAAAGTTAGTTTTCTAAAGCTACTTATTTATAACGTTAGTAGTAATATAGTAGTAGCTTTTAAAAATAGTAGTTAGAAATTAATCTTAAAGCTTAAGGCTATAGCTAAAAATAAAATACTATAAAAGTAGGCTAGAAAAGTTATAAACTAAAATAGCGTCTATTAAATTAAGATTATTATTAAAGTTAATAGTTAGTAATAAGTATACTTAACTTTAAAAAATATTATTAGAGTTTACTTTATTAGCTAGTCTCTTATTAATAGTAAATAATTTAAGTTTAATTCTTAGTTATAAGGCTTTAAAAAGTTATTAAAAAATCTTACTAAAGCTTTTAAAGTTACTAAAAAAAACTTTACTAAGTATATATAAATAAGTTACTATAAAGTATAGATTTACTTAGTACTTAATACTATTTATATCTACTAAAAGATTAAAGCTATATAAAAAGTTAATATAGTAAATATAGTTTAGTAAAAGATAGTAAGCTTATATACACGTTATAAGCGTAAGTATAATAAATTTATAGTTAAATTTAAATTAGAGTAAAAAGACTTATAGATTATATATTAAAGACGCTTAAAGGATACGCTTACTTATTAGTTATATAATAATATATAATAAGTCCTCTAAAAGGACTATAAAATTAATATAAATTTAAGATTTAGATAAAAAAGTATATAGTTAATACCTTCCTACGCTAGGGACGTAACTCTCTAGTAATAAACGCCGACCTACTATATCCTATTATTCTCTCTATAATCTTCCTTTAGCTTTTCTAACTTTATCTTATACTATACTATATTCTAATTATAGAGAAATTATACTCTTTATCTAGTACTTAATAGAAGTCTAAGGCTTAATTAATATAGTTAAGTATATTAGTATTCGTTGCTAGAGAGTTACGTCTCTAGTATAGAGAGGCGTTAACTATATACTTTTTTATCTAAATCTTAAATTTATATTAATTTTATAATCCCTTTAGAGGACCTATTATATATTATTATAATAGTAACTAATAAGTAAGTATATCCTCTAAGCGTCTTTAATATATAATTTATAAGCCTCTTTACTCTAATTTAGATTTAACTATAAACTTATTATACTTATACTTACTTTTATAATATATATATAAACTTACTATCTCTTACTAATTTATATTTACTATATTAACTTTTTATATAGTTTTAATCTTTTAATAAATATAAATAGTATTAAGTACTAAGTAAATCTATACTTTATAGTAATTTACTTATATATACTTAGTAAAGTTTTTTTTAGTAATTTTAAAAGCTTTAGTAAAATTTTCTAATAACTTTTTAAAACTTTATAACTAAAAATTAAACTTAAATTATTTATTATTAATAAGAGACTAGCTAATAAAGTAAACCTTAATAATATTTTTTAAAGTTAAGTATACTTATTATTAACTATTAGCTTTAATAATAATTTTAATTTAATAAATACTATTTTAGTTTATAACTTTTCTAGCTTACCTTTATAGTACTTTATTTTTAGCTATAGCTTTAAGCTTTAAAATTAATTTCTAACTACTATCTTTAAAAGCTATTACTATATTATTACTAATATTATAAATAAGTAGCTCTAAAGAACTAACTTTACTATTAATTATATTAAAGTAGATCTACTAGCCGCTCTAAAGTATATTAAATAACTTTATTAATAGTAATAGGTACTATATAGTAAGTATAACCTATTTATATAAGATAATAAAATAATAAGAATAATAATAATATATATTTATTATATAATAATAATAATAAAGTATAATAACTAGAGCTTATAAAGTAAAGTATATATATAAAAAAAAAAAAAGAAAGAAAGAGTAAATAAAGAAGAAAAAGTAAAAATATAACTTACTAGCTAGTATTTAAGTATTTTTTTCTTTAACCTAAAGTTTAAGTATTAAAGTAAATAGTAAATATTAAAATAAATAGTAATTAACTTTATTAAATTTAAGAGAATATAATAATATTATAAAGTATTAAGCTTACTTAGTAAGCTTGCTTAATTATATAATTATATAAATATTATAATTTATTAATATTTAAACACTTTTTTATTAACGTAGTAGTAAAGGCTACTTATTTTTATATATAATTTAGTAATACCTATCTATTTTAGTCTTAAAAAAAAATAAAAAATAAAAAT
>ML977406.1:0-25235 GCA_010015825.1 Lophiotrema nucula
AGTACTATATAGAGAGGCAGCTTGCCTATAAGGGTAGGCTATTAATCTAGCTATTAACTAGTAGACATTATACTTGTAGAATAGATAATATATAATTCTTTCCTCCTTAGCTATTAATCTTTACTTTTATTATAATAGTATTTAAGTATCCTACTAGCTATAAGTTAACTAAATTCTATATACTCTACTACTAATATAAATTAGTAATATTTAAAAAGCTTAATAGTTTACTAATACTTAGTAGTAAATATTTAGTAGAGTAAAGATCTATAATAATAGTATAGTTAAATACTATTTAGTATAAGAGTACCTATTATCTATAAGTAAAAGCTAAGTCTATAAAGAATTATTATCTAAATTATTTATATTATTAGTATCGTCTATCGTCTATTGTCTATTATCTATAAGTAAAAGCTGAGTCTATAAAGAATTATTATTATATATAAAGAACTTAGCTAAAATAGAAGACCTATTATATAGCTAGACTAGGAGACTTTAAAGATTACTAAAAATTACTTCTTATTAAACTTAAAAAAAGAGCTAGACTAAAGAAGCTATAGTAAAATAAAATAAAAAATAGTAAGCTATAAAGGTTAATACTAGCTAGCCTAGAACGTTTAACTAAGAAAAAGTAATAAAAAGATAATAAATACTTTATAGTAATATATACTAAAGAAAGTTATTAAGAAACTAGTTATTTAATATTAAGTTTATTATTAAGTTAAATATTTACTATAAGTTAGTTATTTATCTAAAAGTTTTTACTAGGATATCTTAAATATACGTATTACTTATTCTCTATATCTAGCCTTTATACCTTAGTATATTTAAATACTTTAACTATTTATATACTTATTATAACTACCCTATTTAAAGAATTTAAAAGTATTATATTTAATATTTTTACTAAGAATATAAAGTAATTTATTCTAATACATATTACTAGTAGTATAACTCTTTTTAATAGTAATAAAGTAACTAAGTAGTTAAAGAATTATAACTATTAGGCTAAAAATACTAAGTATAGTTGGCGTTTGTCGCTAGGGAGTTACGTCCCTAGCGTAAGGAGGTATTAACTATATACTTTTTTATCTAAATCCTAAATTTATATTAATTTTATAGTCTCTTTAGAAGACTTATTATATATTATTATATAACTAATAAGTAAGCGTATCCCTTAAGCGTCTTTAATATATAATCTATAAGCCTCTTTACTCTAATTTAGATCTAACTATAAACTTATTATACTTATACTTACTCTTATAATATATATATAAGCTTACTATTCTTTACTAAATTATATTTACTACCTTAATATCTTATATAACTTTAATCTTTTAATAGATATAAATAGCGTTAAGTACTAAGTAGAGCTATATCTTATAGTAACTTATTTATATATACTTAAAAAAGTCCTTCTTAGTAACTTTAAAGACTTTAAAAGGATCCTTTAATAACCTCTTAAGGCCTTATAACTATAAATTAAACTTAAATTATTTACTATTTATAAAATACTAGCTAATAAGTAAGATTATAATAACGTCTTTAGGCTTTAAGTATACTTATTACTAACTACTAGCTTTAGTAATAATAAAGATTTAATAAATACTATACTAAATTTTAATATTCTTAGCTTACCTTTATTTTACTCTATTCTTAGCTATAGACTTAAGTTTTAAGATTAAATTTTAACTACTTTCTTTAAGTATTACTACTATATTACTACTAATATTATAGATAGGTAGCTTTAGAGACTTAACTTTACTATTAATTATATTAAAATAGATCTACTAGCTGTTAAGGGCGTTAAATAGCTTTATTATAATAGTAAGTATAATCTATTTATATAAAATAATAAGATAATAAGAATAATAGTAATACGTACTTATTACTATATAATAATAATAAAGTAT
Source organism: Lophiotrema nucula (assembly GCA_010015825.1). Lineage (NCBI taxonomy): Eukaryota > Fungi > Ascomycota > Dothideomycetes > Pleosporales > Lophiotremataceae > Lophiotrema > Lophiotrema nucula. Next base: position 1,914 of record ML977406.1, read on the forward strand.
AATAACTAGAGTTTATAAGGTAAAGTATATATATAAGGAAGAGAAAGAGAGAAAAAGAGAGAGAAAGAAAGTAGATAAAGGAAAAGAAGTAAAGATATAGCCTATTAGCTAGTATCTAGGTATCCTCTCCCTTAACCTAAAGTTTAAGTATTAAGATAGATAATAGTTAACTTTACTAAATTTAAGAGGACTTAATAATATACGTAAAGTATTAAGCTTACTTAGTAAACTTTTAATTATATAGTTATATATATATTAGAATTTATTAATAATTAAATACCTTTTTATCTACATAGCAGTAGGGGCTACTTATTTTAGTTAATATAATTTAGTAATACCTATCTTTTTAGTCTTAGAAAAATTATAAAAATACTAAGTATAGTAAGACCTAGTAAGTTAATATCTTTTTTAAATAATACTAGCTATTAGTTAAGTAGTAAATTAAGAAGCTTTTTAAATTTAAAAATTATACTTAAAAGGTACTCTAAAAGAGTATAAAGAACTTTTAGTATAAAACTAATATAGTATACTATATAAATACTTAAATCTTTTTTAATATATATATCTTTAATATTACTAAGAATTTTTTATTATTTACTAAGTACTATATATTATTCCTCCTATACGTAAAGGCCTATATTAAAAATAAAAAGATAGCTATAAAAAAGAAAGGCTACTACTTCTTTTATAGCTTATTTAAAGATAATAAATAGGCTATACTATATAATATACTTAATAGCCTAACGCTAAAGGATTTAGCCTTATATAATATAAAAAGAATTTATTACTTTATATATAGTTACTACTAAAAGGAAGAAAAGATCTAATCTTTAAATCTTAAGTATATTTATTAGTTTATAGTATAGGCTTAGTATATTATTTAATAAAACTATACTTATCTTTAAGTTAATATTAAAGCTATTTTAAAAAAAATAGATAGGCGTTAAAATAAAGAGCTAGTAAAGAAACTTCTTTTAAATAATATAAACTTTATAATAAAAGATTTTATAACTTAGTTTAAAAAAAAGTTAATAGTTAGCTAAATTAAAGCTTTCTTTTATCTACTTATACTTAAGCTTCTTTTTTATAAACTAGCTAATCTTTTATACTTTATTAAAATATATAGTATCTAAAAGCTGCCTATAAACTATAAAAATAATAAGTTATATATTAGCTAATAAAAGTAAATAGTTAATTTTAACTTAAGTACTTATTATATTAAAACTAATACTATAATAAATAGTTACTACTATATCTACTTTAAAGAAGGATATTAATAGTAAAACTATATAAACTTTTTAAGCTTAACTAAGTATAGTTAGTACTATAAAATTATAAAAAATAAAGATACTAAAATATACTTAAAGTATTAGTATAGCCTTTATAGCTATTTACTTAGATCTTTTAATAAGCGTTTACTTTAAGGCCTATAACTATAATAAATTTAAAATAAGCTTAAAAAATTCTTTAATATTATAAACTATAACTTTAATTAGAACTAAGTTACTATAATAAGGCTAAAAAAGTTTACTTAGCTACTTAAGCCTATTATATAGAGAAATATTTTTATAAATATTTTTAAAGTACTAAAGTAGAATATTATACCTACTTAAACTTTAGTAGCTATAAAAACTTTTAGCCTATTTACTAAATCTTTTTTTAATTTAAAGTAATTCTAGTCTTAGTTTCTTAAACTAAATAATATAATTAAGGCTTTTACTCTTATTAATAAAGTTAATTAGTTTAATATTATTTTTACTAGTATATATACTATAGTAGGTAGAAAGGTTAAAAAATAAAGTAAGCTATTAAAGATAAGAATTACTAATAAGGTAGTAGAGAAAGTATAATAAAAGATTAAAAAAAGTAAGGCTAAAAGCTAAATAATTAGTAAGTTAACTTTAAAACTAATACTAGATTAAGTTAAGAATTTTAAAAACTTACTAAATAGTTAGTATCTACTTAATAGTATAAATAATATACTTAAAGTACCTTAGGAAGTATACCTTTATAATATACTTTTTAATATTATTTATCCCTTACCTAGTATATAAAGCTTTAAGTTATTAAAAAAAGTTAAATTTAATAAACTTATTAAATTAATAGAATCTATAATACTTAAATTAGTTATAATAGCTATTATAAACTAAAAAGTTTACTCTATTTATATTATAAACCTTATATAGTTTTTAGCTATATAAAATTATATACTATAAGTAATATAAGAAGTAAAGAGTAATAAAAGTAATAAGTACTTATAATTATCTTAACTTAAAGTAAATATTTATAAAATTATAGTAGATTTTTTAGCTAAGTCTAAGCTAGACTTATTAACTAATTAGAATTTAGTAAAGTAAACTTATTTAAATCTTAATTAAATACTATTAACTAGCGCTAAGCTAAATTAGAATATATAATTTCTTTTTATTAGTACTCTATAACTAAAAGTCTTTTTTATATAGTTAAAATATTTAGTACTAGGTTATAAAGATATTTTTACTAAGGATTAGAATAAAGCTCTAGTAGAGTTTATAAATATAATAATAAAAATAGTTAATAAAAGTATAATATAGTTAGACTTTTTAATAGTATAAGTAAATATTACTTATAATAAGTACTAAGTAAAGTACTTAATTAATACTAAAGTAATAATAAATATTATATAACTATTAACTACTAATATACTAAAAATACTATATATTCTTTAGGCTAATAATAGTAGTAAAACTAGTAGTATATTTTTAATAAATAAATTATAAAACGTATTTATTAAAACTATATAAAATATCTCTATTACTATTAGAAAACTAACTATATATATAAATTTTTATATTATTTATAACCTTTAGAGGAGTATTATTCTTAGTAAGCTTTAGTATATATTAGTTTAACTATCTATATAGTATAATATATATAGCTGTATTTAGTATTATATCTTTTTATTAAATAGCTAATATAGCTTAGTTTTTATTATATTAAACTTTTTACTAATAAATAATAAAAGTTTTATAATAAAACTAGAAATTTTAAATATTTAGTAAGTAGCTTTACTAAAGAAGACTATCTACTTAAGTATATAGTAAACTTAGTATAACTATAAAAACTATTATATAATATAGTAACTACGTAGCCCTCTTAGTACTAAGTAATACTTTTAAATATTTATACTTTATACTAACTAGTCTTACTACTAAATAGACTTTAAAGCTTTAATAAATTTAACTTTATATTTACTAATAAAGATTACTAGTAAGTTAATAAGTAGTATACTTTAAAATTTAAAGTTAGTATAAATAAAGAACTAAAGAAAGTATTTAGCTTAGATATACTTTAAAAACTAATTATAACTAAGCTTAGTTACTAAGTATATAAAGAGTAAGTAGTAAAAATAGTAGCTAAGAAACTATAAGTTAATATTCTTTATAAGATAGTAGTTAAAAAAGTATAACTTATTAATATACTATAAACTAAAGAATTTATAGAGTTTAGTAACCTAAAATAGTAAAATATTACTATTTAGAACTAAATACTCTATAATAGCCTTAAGCCTTTTAATATTAGACTATTTAACTACTTTTTTAAAAAAAAATATATAGTTTTCTCTTAAAGTACTAGGCTTACTTAAGAATAACTATTTTAATAAAACTTTAAACTATAACTTTTACTATAAAAAGTATACTTTATAATAAAAATACTATTTAATAAAGAAGCTATAATTACTTTTATATAAATAGAATTTAGACGTATATATCTTAATATTAGCTCTTTATATAAAATTAAAACTATAAAGTATAAAATATAATAAGTTAATTTTTTTTACCTACTAAAGAAGCTAGAAGATAAGTATATCTTAATAATTAATAAATATATTAAGTAAAGAATACTAAAACTATATAATAGCTAGTACTATAACTTTTAGTTTTTAGTTTTAAAAAAGAAATAAAGATCTAAAGTTAATTAATAATATATAAAAAATTAATATAGTTACTATCTAAAATATAAACTTTTTACTATTAGTAAATAACCTTTCTAAATAATATATAAAATATAAAATTATTACGCTAATAAACTTTTTTTTTAAGTATAACTAAATTATACTCTACTTATTAAGTTAAGATATTACTATATTCTATATACTAGTTAAACTAGTTTACTACTATACTATAGTTTAAGAAGTAATAAACTTAGTTATAGCCTTTTTTTATATTATTATAAAGATTTTTTTATAATACTTTCTATATAACTATATACCCTTTATTAATAATATAATAACTAATAGCTCTAAAATAGCCTATAATAATAAAGAGACTTTTTTAAGTATTAAATAATATATCTTTAAATATATCTAGTAGCTAGACTAAATCCTAGCTAATATTAAAAAAATAAATATAATAATTTTAATAAAAAAATATTACTAAAAAGTAAAAAGTCTTATTATTATTAGCTATAAAATTAATACTAATAGTAGATATTTAGAATTAAGGAAAGTAGTAAAAATTATTAAATAACTAAAATATAAGAATATTAAAAAAGTAAGAATATTTATTAGTATTTATATATACTACTATATATAGGTTAATTACTTTACTATTATAGCGCGCCTATTCTTTATATTACTATAAAAAAATATAAAATAAAAATAAAAAAGGTAATAAAAGTAGACTATAAAGACTTTAAAATATAAAATTATAATAGTACTAGTACTAGCTTTACTTAATTATACTTTTAGACTTCTAATCTTCTTAAGTATAAATATTTTTATTAAAAAAAGTAAAGTAGTTCTAGAGTAAATTAAATAAAATAGTTAAAAATACTTAATTTACTTTAAAAGTACTCTATAGTTAAAGGCTAAATTAAAATAGTATTTAACTAAATTAAAATATAGAGCTATTTTCTAAGCTTTAAAAAAGTTTTACGCCTAGCTTTATAAAGTATACTTTATAATTAAAATAAACACCTAGACCCTAATTACTTAGCTTAATTATTTATTAATAAACTTATTAGGCTTACTAATAAATAGGTAGCTTATAATAATCTTAATATAGAATTTTAATATTAAGTATATCTTAAAAAAGATCTATACTATTATAAATAAGCTATTTTACTACCTAAAGCCTAATAAGTAAGAAGTACCTAATAAAGTAAAGAAAGACTTAGAAAACTTTATTAATATATTACTTAACTATATAAAATTAAGTTATAATATAGTAAGTATAAAATACTAACTTAAGCTTTTACTATTACAAATCTTATATAAATCTTATAATAATAATTTAAAAGCTATTACTTAGTTTTTAAAGATATTAAGAATACCTTTAAGATTAAATTAATTTTAAGCCTTATCCTAAAAGAAAGCTACTCTAATATTCTTTATAGTAAAAAGATTACTATTTAAAAAAAAGTTATAATACTAAGCTATTTAGTAAGTAATAAATAGCTAAGATTTATAACTAGTTATAATCTAAAAGGTCTATTATTAGCTAGAATACTAAAGTATAAATAGTACTTTTAGTATACTTAAAATATAATACTTCTAAAAGAATATATAAAATATAGTTATAAAAGCCTTATAGGCCTATCCTAAATACTAAAGGAGGTTAACCCTATAAAAAAGAAATATACTTACTATATCCTATACTACTATTATATAAAAATATATAGCTATTAATATTATTTATATACTAAAGAGTAGAAGTAAGTACTTCTTTATTATTACTTAAAAAACTCTAATAAGTTAGCTAAAGGCTAAAGTACTTATAAAAAATAATTTAGTAGCTATTATAAAATTTATATATAAGAATATTATTTATAAGTAAAGAATCTATAACTAGATATAAGTTAATAGTAGACTTAAAAATAAGAATATATTAAAGGCTATCTTTAAACTATATAATATTATCTACTTATAGATCTTAGTATAGAATTTATAAGCCTAAAGATTTATTAAATATAAATATATTTTAGTTTATAATACTCTTATAAAGTTACTTAGTAAGTAAGTAGATAATCTTTATATAGTAATACTAGTAAAGAGATATACTATTTAAAAGAAGTATAGCTATTTAGTAATATAGCTAATAACTAGCTAGAACTTATAACTCTTAATAGAATTTATCTTACTTATATAATAGATACTACTATAGAATAAAGTATAAACTTAAGATAAGCTAATTATAATTTATATAATATAACTTAATATATATAACTAAGATTTATAAGATATAGTAGCCTATACTTAAAGACTTTAAGCCTAAAAAAAGGACTACTAGGATACTATTTAGAAAATTAAGTATTATATAATAAGTATAGAAGACTTAGTTCTAGTTTAGAATAGCTTTTATTAAGTTAATATATCTATAAAGATTAAACTTAATATACGCTAGGTAGGCTTATACTAAGTAAGCTAGTTATTTTAAAACTAAAGCTACTATAAGTTAAAAGACCTTAATAGTACTTTACTAGTAAATATAGTTTTATTTAAAAATATTAAGCTATTTTTTTAGTACTTACTAGAAGATATTATAAAAAAAAATTATAAATATATTTACTTATAGAACTTAGACTACTAGTACTAAAAGTATAACTAAAAAAGAACCTTAGCCTAGTTTAATAGTTAGTAAATAAAACTACTAACTTTACTCTATTTCTAGTTATAGAAACTAGACCTACTTTAATAGTTATAGCTATTAAACTATTATTACTTAGCTAATTATAATCTAACTATTAAAGTAGATAGAGAGTTTAATAGATACTAGCTATACTAGTTTATATAAGTTTATTTAAAATAATAAAATAAGACGTAAAAGTAAAAGAAGTAAATATATAAATTTCTACTTTAGAGCTATTATATCTTTTTTATAAAATCTAGTTAATTATATTTATAGTTTACTAAGCGTAGGCTATATATATTTATATATAAAAAGAGATAGCTTAAAGACTCTAATATCTAATATATAAAATAGTATTAGAAAAAGTAGAAGAAAAGGACCTATATTATAATATTTTAGTAAACTATTATAAGTTTTACCTAAGTAGAATAAGTAAAATAAGTAAGCTATTATAAAGTAAAAAGTATAACCTAAATAACTATAGCTAGGTTAATTTTAGTAACTACTTTTAGCTAATTAATATTTAGTAAAGAAATTCTTTTACTAAATTCTAATTAGCTAGTTTAATAATAGTAGTATTTAAAATAGATACTATAGGTAGCTATATAGAGTAAAAAGTAAATTAAGTAAATTAGGTATATCTATAAGGACTAGCTAGATTACTCTAGCGTTTAAAAAAGAGTAAGATTTACTATATAAATAATTAAAGTAGAAAAGACTAATAGTAGTATAATAAGATTATAAATAAAAGAGATAGTAATAGCTAATAATTTATATAATAAGTTAATAAGTAATATAGAAAGTATAAATAAAATAAAGTATTATTACTATAGAACTTAAAGTAATATACTAGTAGCTAAAGATTCTAGTAGTAGTAGAAAAGTATATAAATATAAAAAGACTTACTATTTTTATAGTTTTTTTCTTATTTTACTTTTAAACTTTTTAAATTATAAGCTACTAATAGATATAACTAGATTTAGTAACTATAAGATACTAGCTAGTAATATCTCTATACTTCTTTACTTCTTTAGGATTAAGGCTAAACTATAATATAAAAAACTATTACTTATAAATCTAAATATAAGCCTTATTAGCTCTATTAAGCTTATACTTATATCTAGTATTATTATTAATTACCCTATAAGACCTTAGTTAGTATACCTTAGTATAAGAGCTAGTCTAAGTAACTTAAAGAATTATAAATAATAGTAGAATATTATAATATAAGTAGGTAGTTTTTACTAACGCCTAAGTAGTCTAGTAAAGCTTTTAATATATTAATAAGTAAGCTTTTATTTTTTTTATACTTTTAAGCTTCTTTTATTTAATAGCCTAGTATCTCTTTAGTTATATTAATACTTCTATTATAGATTAGCTAAGTAGTTTAACTTTTTTAATTTTTTTATTTTTAAGATACCTAGTAGTAAAAATAGTAAGTATAAAAATAGTAACTTATAAGTTAAAATATTCTACTTTAAAGTATCTAAGTTCTATAGTTAAATAATAACTTAAGGTTATACTTAAAGATTATTATCTCTAAGATAAGAATAACTATTATAAAAATTATTAATATATAAGCCTAAGGAATCTTAGCTATTATTTAAGCTAATATTTATAATACTATCCTTAAAAGCCTATCTATCTATACCTATAAGGTAGTATTATTTATAACTATAATTACTAACTATATTTATTAGAATAGTAGAGCTATAAGTATTTATAGTAGCTATAAAGTATTTATTAGCTAGTATTTTCTTATTTATACTATATAAGACTAGCGTAACAATAGGGCTAAAGACTTATTATAATACTATTAAGTTATATACTAATAATAGAGAATAAAGGTAGTAAAGCTCTTATATAGAATTAATTTAATTTAAATATTATATAAAGTAATAAGTATTATATAGTATATTACTAAGTAAATAACTCTACTATTTACTACTAATAAAGTTAATATTATAATATATAATTATCTAGAGTATATAACTAAAAGCTAGTTAAAAAAGACCTATATTACTAGTAGAGACTTTTATAAGGTATACTAATATATCTATTATATATAAAGAGAATAGAATATATACTATTAAAAGATAGAAAAAGTAAAGTCTAATATATAGCTTTTAAAAAAAAGTAATACTATATACCTAGTTAATAAGTAACTAAAGTAGTAGAATATAAAAAAAATTAAAAATAACTAGTTAGTACTATAGATAGCTAGTAACTAAACTAGTATAGTCTTTATATAACTAAAGAATATATATTTTTTATATAAATAGCAGGAAATTAAAGTAAAACCTAATCTTTTTATTAAGTATACCTACTTATATATAAGACCTATAAAATAGGAGTATTATAATATAGTAAAGTTATCTACTTATACGCGTTATACTAGTTTATAAAAATTATTTAATATTTATATAACTAATACTATACTAATAACTAGTTAAAGCTACGTAAATATACTTACGCTTACTCCTAATATTAGTAATACCTTAATAAGCTAATATTTTACTTATAACTAAGATAATAAAGCTATTAGTAGTATAAGTTAACTATTAGTATAGCTTATAACTAGCCTAGTATAAAAAGCTTATTATAAAGTTATTAGTATAACTTTACTAAATACTAAGACTATACTTTAAGTAGACTACTAGCTAACTAGATCTTAAGTAAAGTAGCTAATAAACTAAGTCTAGTATAAAAACTTAGTTTAAATTAAGTATATCTAGAATTACGTATTCTATAAAGAAGTACTTAATAGTATAGCCTTAAAAAACTTTAATAAGATACTTATAAATATTATTAATAAAAAATACTAGTACTATTTAAGTATACTTTAAGTATAGTAAGATAAAGTCTTAGACTAAGTCTAGTAAAAGATATTTAGTATAAAAATTTTAAACTTTTTTAACTAATACTTTAAATATACTAGTATTTAAGTAACTAAATTACGCGTATACTTTAACTATATTTACTTTATTACTAGTAAAATAAATTTTACTACTTAAAAAGTAAACTATATAAACTTTACTTACCTTTTCTTTCTATTTATAAATAATTATTATTATATTATAATATAAAAAGTATATAATAAGTAATATATTCTCTTCTATATATTAGAGTATAGACTATAAAATATAAATAATTTACTTAGCTATTATTTCTTTCTTAAGCTAGTAGCGCTATAAATTAATTATAATAAAGTAATTAAAATACTAGACTTAAAGCCTATAGTTAATAAGTTTATATAAACTAGAATAGTAAATATAAATATTTTTAGTTAAGTATTTTAAAATAATAATTTATCTAAAATCTTAACTAAAGAATATCTAATATATAAGTATTATATATATAGGATTAATAACTAAAGTAACTAAAGCTAAATTTAAATTATATATTATTCTTTCTTTTAGTAGCTTATTTATAGAGATATATTCTATTATATACTATATATAGTTTTTTAGTAGACTATATATCTTATCTTATACTTATACTATATAAAGAAAACTAAAGCTAGTAATCTAACTTACTTTTAATATATTAATATTAATCTTAAAGCTGCTACGAAGAATTAGGCTAATATAGATATAATTTAAAGTAATATTTTATAAAATAATAAAAATAACTAAAACTATACTAAGGTACTATTTAAGTTCTACTATTACTTAGTAAAATACTAGACTTAGTAAGTATTAAAAAGTATCTTTAAGCTAAAAAAAATTAAGGCCTAGTATAATAAAAATAATTAGCCTAGTAAGATTTTTAGCTAATAGCCTAAAGTAAAGTAAAAGAAGGTTTTATATAAAAAAAGTAAAGTATAGATTAGTAATTTTTAGCTCTTATATAAATTAATAAATCCTATAATATAAGAGTACTATACTATACTACTATAGTTTATTAGGGTAAATAATAATATAGAGACTATAAAAAATAATAAGATAAGTACTTATAAATAGCTAGTAACTATATATTAGTAGCTTTTAGCTAGACTACTATCTCCTTTTAGCTACTCTAATATATATAATAGTATTAAGAATATATTTTTTAGTATAATTTTACTATACTTTTAGTTTAGAATTTTATAAGTAATATACTACTAGATACTTTAGAATAATCTCTTAGTTTATATAGAGATACTATACTTCTTTAATAAGAATATAATAAAGGATTAATACTAGAGCTTTATTAATAAGTAGTAAGATATATTTATAACGTTTATTAAAGCTAACTAGCCTTTAGTATAATAGTTTAAAGTCTTTACTTATAGTAATAACTTTTACTAGTTATTAAATATAAATAAAACTAATACTAAATACTTAATATAGAACGCGGCCTATAAGGACCTCTTCTATATAAAAAATATAAACCTAAATAAGTTATAGTAAATAGAGTAGTAAAATATATAATAGAATATAAAAAAGCTATTAAAGCTAGGCTTAACTTAAAAAAAGTTATAAGTACTAGTTACTAGTAAAAGTAATTTAGGTATACTAGTTTCTAATAGTTTTAGTACTTAATAAAACTAAGTAGTAAGTAGAAGAGGTTTTATACTATAGGTAATATAATTACTAATTAGGTAGTAAGTACTATATAGAGAGATAGCTTGCCTATAAAGGTAGACTATTAATCTAGCTATTAACTAGCAGATATTATACTTATAGAATAAGTAATATATAATTCTTTTCTCCTTAGCTATTAATCTTTACTCTTATTATAATAGTATTTAAGTATCCTACTAGCTATAAGTCAATCGAATTCTATATACTCTACTACTAATACACTAGCGCTATTATAATCTTATATTTTAGAGTCTTTATAGCTTAACTTTATAGCTTTTCTTATTTTTATTCTATATTTTTTTATAGTAATATAAAGAGTAGACATACTATAATAGTAAAGTATTTAACCTAGATATAGTAGTATATATAAATACTAATAAATATCCTTACTTTCTTAACGTTCTTATATTCTAGCTATTTAATAATTTTTACTACTTTTCTTAATTCTAAATATCTACTATTAGTATTAACTTTATAGCTAATAATAATAAGACTTTTTACTTTTTAGTAATACTTTTTTACTAAAATTATTATATTTATTTTTTTAATATTAGCTAGGATTTAGTCTAGCTATTAGATATACTTAAAGATATATTACTTAATACTTAAAAAAGTCTTTTTATTATTATAAATTATTTTAAAACTTTTAGCTACTATATTATTAATAAAAAGTACGTAGTTATATAGAAAGTGTTATAAGAAGATTTTTATAATAATATAAAAAAAAGCTATAACTAAATTTATTACTCTTTAGACTATAGTATAGTAATAAATTAGTTTAACTAATATATAGAATATAGTAATATCTTAACTTAATAAGTAGAGCGTAATTTAGTTATACTTAAAAAAAAAGTTTATTAGTATAATAATTTTATATTTTTTATATTACTTAGAGAAGTTATTTACTAATAGTAAAAAATTTATATTTTAGATAGTAACTATATTAATTTTTTATATATTATTAATTAACTTTAGATTTTTATTTTTTTTAAGAACTAGAAACTAAAAGTTATAGTACTAGCTATTATATAGTTTTAGTATTTTTTACTTAATATATTTATTAATTATTAAAATATATTTATTTTTTAGCTTCTTTAGTAGGTAAAAGAGGTTAACTTATTATATTTTATACTTTATAGTTTTAATTTTATATAAAGGGCTAATATTAGGATATATACGTTTAGATTCTATTTATATAAAGATAATTATAGCCTCTTTATTAAATAGTATCTTTATTATAAAGTATACTTCTTATAGTAAAAGTTATAGTTTAAAGTTTTATTAAAATAGTTATTTCTAAGTAAGCCTAATACTTTAAAAGAAGACTATATATTTTCTTTTAAAGAAATAGTTAAATAGTCTAATATTAAAAAGCCTAAGGCTATTATAAAGTATTTAGTTTTAAATAGTAATATTTTACTATTTTAGATTACTAAACTTTATAAGTTCTTTAGTTTATAATATATTAATAGGTTATACTTTCTTAGCTACTATCTTATAGAAAGTATTAACTTATAGTTTTTTAATTACTATTTTTATAGCTTACTCTTTATATACTTAGTAACTAAGCTTAGTTATAATTAGTTTTTAAAATATATTTAAGCTAAATACTTTTTCTAATTCTTTATTTATATTAACTTTAAATTTTAAAGTATACTACTTACTAACTTACTAGTAATTTTTATTAGTAAATATAAAGTTAAATTTACTAAAGCTTTAAAGTCTATTTAGTAGTAAAACTAGTTAGTATAAAGTATAAACACTTAAAAGTATTACTTAGTACTAAAAACACTATATAGTTATAATATTATATAATAGTTTTTATAGTTATATTAGGTTTATTATATACTTAAGTAGATAGTCTTTTTTAATAGGGCTACCTACTAGATATTTAAAGTCTTTAGTCTTATTATAAAACTCTTATTATTTATTAGTAGAAGGTTTAATATAATAAAAACTAAGCTATATTAGTTATTTAATAAAAAGATATAATACTAGATATAGCTATACGCGTTATACTATATAAATAATTAAACTAATATATATTAGAGCTTACTAAGAATAATACTCTTCTAAAGGTTATAAATAATATAAAAATTTATATATATAGTTAGTCCTTTAATAGTAATAGAGATATTCTATATAATTTTAATAAATATATTTTATAATTTATTTACTAAAGATATACTACTAGTTTTACTACTATTATTAGCTTAGAGAATATATAGTATCTTTAGTATATTAGTAGTTAATAGTTATATAATATTTATTATTACTTTAGTATTAATTAAGTACTTTACTTAGTACTTATTATAAGTAATATTTACTTATACTATTAAAAGGTCTAACTATATTATACTTTTATTAGCTACTTTTATTATTATATTTATAAACTCTACTAGAGCTTTATCCTAATTCTTAATAAAAATATCTTTATAGTTTATTACTAGGTATTTTAACTATATAAAAAAGACTTTTAGTTATAAAGTACTAATAAAAAGAAATTATATATTTTAATTTAGCTTAGCGCTAGTTAATAGTATTTAATTAAAATTTAGATAAGTCTACTCTACTAAATTCTAATTAGTTAATAAGTTTAGTTTAGGCTTAGCTAAAAAATCTACTATAATTTTATAAATATTTACTTTAAGTTAAGGTAATTATAAATACTTACTACTTTTATTACTTTCTATTTTTTATATTACTTATAGTATATAATTTTATATAGCTAAGAACTATATAAAGTTTATAATATAAATAAAATAAACTTTTTAGTTTATAATAGCTATTATAACTAATTTAGGCATTATAAATTTTATTAATTTAATAAAGTTATTAGAGTATATTCTACCTTTATATATTTACTACTATCCTAAAGGGGGATCCCTAAGGCATCTATAAGAGTTAATAATAAGTATTTAACTAGTAGGTTTAAAGTTTACTCTTAATAACAATATCTACGCCTCTATCCTACTAGCCTTATATAAATAGTAAATAGTATTTAGTATTTAGTATATATTTTAATATCTAGTATTAGTCTGTCCTATTAGTAATATAATAACTTTATTATTACTATTCTTCCTAAGGTTAATCTACTAGTAATCTATATTAATTCTTCTTATTCTTTACCTACCTATAGATAACTTTGTTCTAGCTTTTCTATAATAATAGCTTTATTAGTAAGCTTAGCCTATCGTATAAACAACGTCTAGTACTCTAATAACTTTATACTACTAATTATAATAATTATCTACTTAAATATAATAGAAGAACTAAAGCGCCTTTTTCTATTTCTTTTTCTTTCTTTTAAACAGCTTCCTATTTATAATCTTATTAAAGAGGTCTTTTAGGTTCTTTTTCTAAAGAATTATAAACTATATATTATCTGTCTTTACATCTATATATTAGAGTAGCTTATTCGCCTAGTATAGTATACCTATCTTAGTTTTTATATTACTCTTTATTATTAGCTCTTTTAGATCCTTAAATCTCTTATTTAAAAGATTTATTTTTTATAATTTTAACTTATTAAGACTCTTTTTAAGACAGTAAGTATTCTTAGTTACTACCTTTTTACTATTAATAGAGTTATACTTATATATTATTCCTAGCGTATCCTTAGTATATATACTTATATTATACTAAATAAAGTACTTAGTTATCTTCTCTAGATTATTAGTAGTTATTTTAATAGTAGAAGAGATAACTTTTAATAAAAAAAATAGATTTTAAAGAAAGAAGAAGATAGTAGCTAGTAGTATTAAGGTTTTTAGATAAAGAAAAAGATAATAATAATAATAATAATAATAGAGGATAATAACTACTAGTTTTATAGGGTTTAGTTTTCTTAAGTAAAAAAGAGAGACGCCTATTTATATTAGTAGCTTTAGAAATAAAGATTTTATAAATTTTAGAAATAAAAAGGATAGAAGAAAGAGGAGGAAACCTACTAGTAAGTAAGTAAAAATAATTCTATCTTAATAGCTACTTAGGTATATAAAGATAGTCTTTACCTTTTACTAGCTTTATTATATTATTATCTTAAGATATAGTTAAGATAGTATCTTATTAACCTATAGATATTAATAAACTTTAACTTTAATAATCTATTAATAGTAACTACTCTTAAGAGCGCTTATATTTCTATAATAATATAATAAAAACCTTTAATAACTTATACGTAATATTATATTTAATTAGATAAGACCTTTTAATAATCTACTTAGGTATCTTAATAGCTTACTAGTAAACTATTACCCTAGTAATACTTAATAGGCTTACTTATAACTAAGTTAACTAACTACCTTTAGGCTAAGTAAGAGGACAGTATCCTACTACTACCCTTAAGGCCTAAGGCATTAACAGATTAGTATCTCTAATAAAAAGTATTAGTATCTCTATATACGTCCTATAGTACTATATGTCTTACCTAGTGTTACGTGTAAGTAGGCAAGCTTATTAGCTAACTAGTAGCACACATAGAAATCTAATAATAAAGTTATTAAATTTAACTTTTTTTAATAACCTAGAGCTTTATATACTAAGTAAAGGATAAATAATATTAAAAAGTATATTATAAGAGTATACTTCTTAGGGTACTTTAAGTATATTATTTATATTATTAAGTAAATACTAACTATTTAGTAAGTTTTTAAAATTCTTAGCTTAATTTAGTATTAGTTTTAGAGTTAATTTATTAATTATTTAGTTTTTAGCTTTACTTTCTTTAATCTTCTATTATACCCTCTCTACTACTTTATTAGTAATTTTTATTTTTAATAGCTTATTTTATTTTTTAACCTTTTTACCTACTATAGCGTATATACTAGTAAAAATAATATTAAACTAATTAACTTTATTAGTAAAAGTAAAGGCCTTAATTATATTATTTAGCTTAAAAAACTAAAACTAGAATTACTTTAAGTTAAAAAAAAATTTAAAAAATAAGCTAAAAGTTTTTATAGCTACTAAAGTTTAAATAGTTATAATATTCTACTCTAGTACTTTAAAAATATTTATAAAAGTATTTTTTTATAAAATAGGCCTAAATAGCTAAATAAACTTTTTTAGCTTTATTATAATAGCTTAGTTTTAGTTAAGGTTATAGTTTATAATATTAAAAAATTCTTTAAGCTTATTCTAAATCTACTATAGTTATAAGCTTTAAAGTAAATACTTATTAAAAGACTTAAATAAATAGCTATAAAGATTATACTAATACTCTAAATATATTTTAGTATTTCTATTTTCTATAATTTAGTAGTACTAGCTATACTTAGTTAAGTTTAAAAAGTTTATATAATTTTACTATTAGTATTCTTCTTTAAAGTAGATATAGTAGTAACTATCTATTATAGTATTAATTCTAATATAATAAGTACTTAAATTAAAATTAACTATTTACTTTTACTAGCTAATATATAATTTATTATTTTTATAGTTTATAAGTAGCTCTTAAGTACTATATATTTTAATAAAGTATAAAAGATTAGCTAGTTTATAAAGGAAAGGCTTAAGTATAAGTATATAAAAGAAAGCTTTAATTTAGCTAACTATTAACTTTTTCTTAAACTAAGTTATAAGATTTTTTATTATAGAGTTTATATTATTTAAAAGAAGCTTTTTTATTAGCTTTTTATTTTAATATTTATCTATTTCTTCTAGGATAGCTTTAATATTAACTTAAAAATAAGTATAGTCTTATTAAATAATATACTAAGCTTATACTATAAACTAATAGATATACTTAAAATTTAAAAATTAAATCTCCTTTTTCTTTTAGTAGTAATTATAAATAAAGTAATAAATCTTCTCTATATTATATAAGGCTAGATTCTTTAGTATTAGGCTATTAAGTATATTATATAATATAGCTTACTTATTATCTTTAGATAAGCTATAAAAAAAAGTAGTAACTTTTTTTTTTATAACTACTTTTTTATTTTTAATATAAACCTCTATATATAAGAGGAATAACGTATAGTATTTAATAAGTAATAAAAATTTTTTAATAATATTAAAAATATATATATTAAAGAAGATTTAGGTATTTATATAGTATACTATATTAGTTTTATACTAAAAGTTCTTTATACTCTCTTAGAGTAACTTTTAAGTATAATCTTTAAATTTAAAAAGCTTTTTAATTTACTACTTAACTAATAGCTAATACTATTTAAAAAAAATATTAACTTATTAAGTTTTACTATACTTAGTATTTTTAGCTTAATAGTTATAGTTTTCTAACTACTTAGTTACTTTATTATTATTAAAGAGAGTTATACTATTAGTAATATATATTAAAATAAATTACTTTATATTCTTAGTAAGAGTATTAAATATAATACTTTTAAATTCTTTAGATAGAGTAGTTATAATAAGTATATAAATAGCTAGAGTATTTAAATATACTAAAGTATAAAGGCTAAATATAAAGAATAAGTAATATATATATTTAAGATATCTTAGTAAGAGCTTTTAGATAGATAACTAACTTATAGTAAATATTTAACTTAATAATAAACTTAATACTAAATAATTAGTTTTTTAATAACTTTTTTTAGTATATATTACTATAAAGTATTTATTATCTTTTTACTACTTTTTTTTAGTTAAATATTCTAGACTAGCTAATATTAACTTTTATAATTTACTATTTTTTTTTTATCTTACTATAGCTTTTTTAGTTTAGCTCTTCCCTTAAGTTTAATAAAGGGTAATTTTTAGTAATTTTTAGAGTCTCTTAGTCTAGTTATATAATAGGTCTTCTATTTTAGCTAGATTCTCTATATATAATAATAATTCTTTATAGGCTTAGTATTTACTTATAGACAATAGACAATAGATAATATAAATAATATAGATAATATAGATAATATAAATAATAATTCTTTATAGACTTAGCTTTTACTTATAAACAATAAGTACTCTATACTAGGTAGTATCTAACTATACTATTATTATAAATTTTTACTCTACTAAGTATTTACTACTAAGTATTAATAAACTATTAAGCCTCTTAGGTATTACTAATTTATATTAGTAGTAAAGTATATAAAATTTAATTAACTTATAGCTAGTAAGATACTTAAATACTATTATAATAAGAGTAAAGATTAATAGCTAAAGAGGAAAGAATTATATATTACTTATTCTATAAGTATAATGTCTAGTAGTTAATAGATTCCTTACCCTTATAGATAAGCTGCCTCTCTATATAGTACTAATTACCTAATTAGCAATCACATCGCCTACGGCATACTACTTAGTTAATTTAGCTACTTTCTTTAATCCTAATAACCTTTTAGAGTATTATTTTTATATACTATAAGTAAGCTTTTTAAGTAAAAATTAAGCTAATTATAGTAAAAATAAAGTTACTAAAGTTAATTATTATTAAAGTATAATAATCTAAATTAACTAAAGTATTTATAACTAATACTTTACTTTATATA
This sequence comes from Lophiotrema nucula, assembly GCA_010015825.1. Lineage (NCBI taxonomy): Eukaryota > Fungi > Ascomycota > Dothideomycetes > Pleosporales > Lophiotremataceae > Lophiotrema > Lophiotrema nucula. The sequence goes on from ML977406.1 coordinate 20,541, forward strand.
TTAGTCTTTTTAAACTAGTTTTAATTTTTTTATATTTTATATTTACTTACCTTTAGCTTTTACTTATAACTTTTAGTAAAAGCTACTTTTTTTTAAAAACTCTTTATTAAAACTTTTATTTAAAGTATTATCTTTAAAAGATATTTTTTTAATAGTAATTTTTTTACTACTTAAAGTTTTATTAGAGTAGTACTTACTTTTATCTCTTATTTTAGCTACTTTAGCTAAAATTACTTTTTAATTTTTAAGCTTTTTTAAGCTATTTTTAGTTAAGCTTACTTTTTTATAATAATTTTAAAAGTAATAATTATCTTTACTATAATTAAAATAAAAGTTTTTAGTTCTATAGTAATCTTTCTTTTTATTAAAGAAGCTATTTTTACTAGTATATTTAATACTATTTATTTTATTATTTAATAGTAAATAGCTTTACTTTTTTATATAATATAAAAATTTAATATTACTTAAATAAAAGCTAATTTTTTCTACTAGCTTATTATAAATCTTATATTAAAATATATTATTTAATATCTTAATAGCTCTTTCCTAGAGCGTAGTATATAAATTAATATAAACTTTTATTAATTAAAACTAAATCTTATCCTTTAAACTATTTTAAAATAGTATTATCTTTATTATATTATTATTACTAAGACTTATATATAACTACTACTTTTTAAAGTTATAAAGGTATTCTTTAATCTTATATTTACTTTATTTTATATACGTAATTTTATTATAAGCTTATACTTTTATATAATAATTCTTAAAATAAGAGTCTAGAAAGGTTTATAACTAATTAATATTATAACTAGTCTTTTAGCTAAACTTTATAAAAGAAGTTATAATAGTATAAGCCTTACTCTTAAAGTAGCTATAAATATATTAGTAACTTAACTTTTATATTAAGTAATTATTTTAGTTAGTAGTAAATTTACTTATAATAGCTAAGTACTAACCTAAATATTTTAATCTTATACTATTAAATTTTTAAAAGTTAAAAAGGCGCTTATAACGTTTTTTAGTTAATCTTTTTATATTAAGAGCTATTAATAATATTATTAATTATAATAGTAGTTAAGTTTTAGCTTAGTTATAGAGAGCTAATAGTTTCTAAGTTTAGGTTCTTAGTAAGTTTTTAATAACCTTTTTTTCTAAAAAAATTTATATTAAAGATTTTAGTATTAATATTAATACTATCTTTACTATAAGTAAATACTAAATTATTTCTTTAATACTAGCTATAGCCTTTAAAGCTTTCTTTTTATTATAGCTTTATTTTTTTACTTAAAGCTAGGTACTAGTAAGAGCTTTATTTTAAAATCTATTAACTAAAATATCTTAAATATAGAATTTAAAAAGCTTAATAATATTAATAAATAAATATATTATTAGCTCTTTATATTAAAAGATTAAATTATATCCTTTTATACTAAATACTTAAGTATTAATCCTTTAATTAAGCTATTCCTTTAAATTTAGTATAATAATAGAATCTTAAAAATACTACTATTATTATTTATATAAGTATAGTAGTAAAACTTTACTAGGTATTACTACTTAAGCTATACTATATAAGACTACTATAGTTATAACTATATTTTTATTTTCCTTAATAACCTAAAGTATAGGCTTTTTTAAGTATTAATTAATAACTTATTTTACTAATAGCTAGCTATTAGCTTACTATTAAATAGGCTTTAGAGAATAACTTAAGAAGTTATTTAAGGCTTAAAAAATTATATATCTTAAAACTTTTAATCTTAGAAATCTAGTATCTATAAGACTTAGTATACTATATTAATTAAGACTTTATTTAATAGGCTTTCTATCTATAAGGCTTAATATAATATATTAATTAAGGCTTTTATAAATAGCGTTTACTAAGTAATAAGCTAAGTTTAGATTAAACTCTAAAGGGCTATAAAGAATTAGAAGTATAATACTTATATATTATAAAATAATTAAATTTAAATATAAGAGGCTACTTTAATAGCTTAAGTATAAGGTAATAATAAGTAAATTTAATAGAGAGCTATAAGGGCTTTTAAGTAGGCTTTTAAGGATAGCCCTTATATTAAAGTTTAGATAGACTTATATATTATAAGAGATTATAACTATAGTATAATACTCTTAACTACTATAAGTACTAAGAGAGTATCTAAGTAGTACTATTTAGTAGTAAGGCTAAGGAAGGATAAAAAGGATATTAAGGCTATCTAGCTAAGGCCTTAGGGGCTTAGAGGCTTAGCTAAAAGATACCGAAGCTAACTAGCTAAGGCCTTAGAGGCTTAGCCTATAACAAATAGTATATATTAGACTAAAATTATTAGAGTATTAATAATAGTATTTAAGTTATTTATAAGGTAATCTAGCTACTACTAGTATAAGTATACTAGCTTAAGCTTTTTATACTTTTTAATATATTATTTATATAGTTACTCTAGTTCTTAGTTTAAATTAAGCTTATTTATTTTAATTTATACTATACTAAGCTACTCTACGCTATTACTAAGAGTATTATTAAATAACTCTTTAACTAATAGTCTTATTTACTTAACTAATAATATTTAAGTAATAGGAGGTAGGTCTAAATTATTTAACCTAAAAGTAGATACTTTAAAGCTATTTCTAGCCTAAGATCTCTATTAGGACCTTTCTACTACTTAATAGGTAGTTATAGTATTAGTATAAGGTTATAGCTATTTATTTAAGAGAGAGCAATTTAAATATAAGAATTCTAACTAGTAATAAGATAGTATAGAGCAAGTAATAGATATATTTAACGATAGAATCTAACTGGTAATAAGATAGTATAGAGTAAGTAATAGATATATTTAATAATAGACAAATTGCTAGCCTCTAAAGTAGCTATAATTCCTCTATATAGATAAGGTATTATATAATTCTTAATAGACTATTCTAGATTAGTATAATATTAGGTAGTTTAAGCCAACAACCCTTATACTTATTAGTTACTATTATAATAATATATAATAGGTCCTCTAAGAAGACTATAAAATTAATATAAATTTAGGATTTAGATAAAAAAGTATATAGTTAATACCTTTCTACACTAGAGACGTAACTCCTTAGCAATAAATACTAACCTTTTTTTTTTTATATAATTTTTCTAAGATTAAAAAGATAGGTATTACTAAATTATATTAACTAAAATAAGTAGTCTCTACTACTATATAGATAAAAAGGCGTTTAATTATTAATAAATTCTAATATATATATAACTATATAATTAAGAGCTTACTAAGTAAGCTTAATACTTTATATATATTATTAAGTTCTTTTAAATTTAATAAAATTAACTACTATTTATCTTAATACCTAAACTTTAGGTTAGAGGAAAGAATACCTAGATACTAGCTAGTAGGCTATATCTTTACCTCCTCTCCTTTATCTACTCTTTCTTTTTCTCTCTCTCTCTCTCTTCCTTATATATATACCTTACTTTATATATAAGCTCTAGTTATTATACTTTATTATTATTATATAGTAATAAATATATATTACTATTATTTTTATTATCTTATTATCTTATATAAATAGGTTATACTTACTGTCGCGATAAAGCTATTTAACGCTCTTAATAGCTAGTAGATCTATCTTAATATAATCGATAGTAGGGTTAGGTCTCTAGAGCTATCTATCTATAATATCGATAGCGATGCAGCGAAACGCTAACCTTATAGTCTCTTATATAAGTCTTTATTTTTTTATAATTTTTTTTTTTAATTATAGTTATATCTTTAGCCTTTTATATAGTAAAGCTAGAACTTTTAGACTTAGCTTATAATATATTTTTTTATATAATAAATACTAACTACTTAGCTATATTCTTTTAATATTATATTAATATAATAAGCTACCTTATAGTAAGTCTTTATTAAAATAAAATTAAAAACTTTCTTTATTAAATTTAGTATAAAAAAAAGATTATAGTTATTAACTAATTAGTTAACTCTTTTTTAAAAAAAAAGGTATTATTTTTATTATTACTAATAACGTAGTTAGTAAAGAGAAGTAGATTATAAAAAGTATAACTTTATACTATTATATCTAGGCTATTAATAGGAAACTTTATAGTATAAAGTATTATTTTATAGCTACTTTATAGTAAGTATAATTATAATAGCTATATATAAGTACTTTTAGCTATACTAAGAGAACTATTTTTAATACTTTTAATAAACTAATATATTTTAACTATATAATCTTAGCTTACTAGAGATAACTAATAATATACTAATAACTTTATATTTTTTTAATATATAATTAAACTTTAAGTATAAAGAACTCTCTAGCTAATAATAATATAAAATTAAATAAATTTACTATAAACTTATCTACTAATAGCCTTAGTTTATTAGTAAGATTAACTTACTTTTACTATACTTATATAATTAAATAAGGCTCTATAAGTATAATTTTATTTACTTTATTATACTTTATACTAACTAAGTATAGCTAGCTTAGTATAATACTATAGATAAAATACTCTATATTTACTACTTATTTAGTTTATTTTTATTACTAAATAAGTAATCTCGTCGGTATTTGTTACTAGGGAGTTACGTCCCTAGTATAGAGAGGTATTAACTATATACTTTTTTATCTAAATCCTAAATTTATATTAATTTTATAGTCTCTTTAAAGGACCTATTATATATTATTATATAA
>ML977407.1:0-26909 GCA_010015825.1 Lophiotrema nucula
GATTAATAGAATTTATAACGCCTAAATTAGTTATAATAGTTATTATAAACTAAAAAGTTTACTCTATCTATATTATAAACTTTATATAGTTTTTAGCTATATAAGATTATATACTATAAGTAATATAAGAAGTAGAGAGTAATAAAAGTAGTAAGTACTTATAACTATTTTAACTTAAAGTAAATATCTATAAAATTATAGTTAATCTTTTAGCTAAGCCTAAGCTAGACTTATTAACTAATTAGAATTTAGTAGAGTAGACTTATCTAAATTTTAATTAAATACTATTAACTAGCGCTAAGCTAAATTAGAATATATAATTTTCTTTTATTAGTACTCTATAACTAGAAGTCTTCTTTATATAGTTAAAATACCTAGTAATAAGCTATAAAGATATTTTTACTAAAGATTAAGATAAAGCCCTAGTAGAGTTTATAGATATAATAATAAAAGTAGTTAATAAAGATATAATATAGCTAAACTTTCTAATAGTATAGGCGAATATTACTTATAATAAGTACTAAGTAAAGTACTTAATTAATACTAAAGTAATAATAAATATTATATAACTATTAACTACTAATATACTAAAGATACTATATATTCTTTAGGCTAATAATAGTAGTAAAACTAGTAGTATATCTTTAGTAAATAGATTATAAGATATATTTATTAAAACTATATAAAATATTCCTATTACTATTAAAAAACTAACTATATATATAAATTTTTATATTATCTATAACTTTTAAAGGAGTATTATTTTTAGTAAGCTCTAGTATATATTTATCTAACTATCTATATAGTATAACGCGTATAGCTATATCTAGTATTATATCTTTTTATTAAATAGCTAGTATAGCTTAGTTTTTATTATATTAAACTCTCTACTAATAAATAATAAAAGCTTTATAATAAGACTAGAAACTTTAAACGTTTAGTAAATAGCTCTACTAAAGAAGACTACCTACTTAAATATATAATAAACCTAGTATAACTATAAAAACTATTATATAATATTATAACTATATAGTCTTTTTAGTACTAAGTAGTACCTTTAAGTATTTATACCTTATATTAACTAGTTTTACTACTAAATAGACTCTAAAGCTTTAGTAAATTTAATTTTATATTTATTAATAAAAATTACTAGTAAGTTAGTAAGTAGTATACCTTAAAATTTAAAGTTAGTATAAATAAAGAACTAAAAAAAGTATTTAGCTTAAATATACTCTAAGAACTAATTATAACTAAGCTTAGTTACTAAGTATATAAAGAATAAGCTATAGAGATAGTAGTTAAAGAACTATAAGTTAATACTCTTTATAAGATAGTAGTTAAGAAAGTATAACTTATTAATATACTATAAACTAAAAAACTTATAGAGTTTAATAACCTAAAATAGTAAAATATTACTATTTAAAACTAGATACTTTATAATAGCCTTAAGCTTTTTAATATTAAACTATTTAACTATCTCTTTAAAAAAAAATATATAATTTTTCTTTAAAATACTAGGCTTACTTAAAAATAACTATTTTAATAAAACTTTAGACTATAACTTTTACTATAAGAAGTATACTTTATAATAAAAATACTATTTAATAAAGAGGCTATAATTACCTTTATATAGATAAAATCTAGATATATATATCCTAATATTAGCCCTCTATATAAGATTAGAACTATAGAGTATAAAATATAGTAAGTTAACTTTTTCTACTTACTAAAGAAGCTAGAAGATAAGTATATTTTAATAATTAAAAAATATATTAAGTAAAGAATACTAAAACTATATAATAGCTAATACTATAACTTTTAGTTTTTAGTCTTAAAGAAAGATAAAGATCTAAAGTTAATTAATAATATATAAAGAATTAATATAGTTACTATCTAAGATATAAATCTTCTACTATTAGTAAATAACTTCTTTAAGTAATATATAAGATATAAAATTATTATACTAATAAACTTTTTTTTTAAGTATAACTAAATTACGCTCTACTTATTAAGTTAAAATATTACTATATTTTATATACTAGTTAGACTAGTTTACTACTATACTATAGTTTAAAGAGTAATAAACTTAGTTATAGCCTTTTTTTATATTATTATAAAGATTCTCTTATAATACTTTTTATATAACTATATACTCTTTATTAATAATATAGTAGCTAGTAGCTCTAAAATAACTTATAATAATAAAGAGGCTTTTCTAAATATTAAGTAATATATCTTTAAGTATATTTAGTAGCTAAACTAAATCTTAGTAAATATTAAAAGAGTAAATATAATAGTTTTAGTAAAGAAGTACTACTAAAGAGTAGAAAGTCTTATTATTATTAGCTATAAAGTTAATACTAATAGTAAATATCTAGAATTAAAAAAAGTAGTAAAAATTATTAAATAGCTAAAATATAAGAATATTAAGGAAGTAAGGATATTTATTAGTATCTATATATATTATTATATCTAGGTTAAATACTTTACTATTATAGCGTATCTACTCTTTATATTACTATAAAAAAATATAGAATAGAAATAAGAAAAGTAGTAGAGTTAGGCTATAAAAACTTTAAAATATAAAATTATAATAGTACTAGTACTAGCCTTACTTAACTATACTTCTAAACTCTTAATCTTCTTAAGTATAAATACTTTTATTAAAAAAAGTAGAGTAGTCTTAGAGTAAGTTAAATAAAATAGTTAAAAATACTTAATTTACTTTAAGAGTACTCTATAGTTAAAAGTTAAATTAAAATAGTATTTTACTAAGCTAAAATATAAAGTTATTTTTTAAACTTTAAAAAAGTTTTATACTTAGCTTTATAAAGTATACTTTATAATTAAAATAAACGTCTAGACTCTAATTACTTAGCTTAATTATTCTTTAATAAACTTATTAGGCTTACTAATAAATAAGTAGCTTATAATAATTTTAATATAAGATTTTAATACTAAGTATATTCTAAAAAAAATCTATATTATTATAAATAGGCTATTTTACTACCTAAAGCTTAATAAGTAGGAGATACCTAATAAAGTAAAAAAAGACTTAAAAGACTTTATTAATATATTATTTAACTATATAGAATTAAGTTATAATATAGTAAGTATAAAGTACTAACTTAGGCTTTTACTATTATAAATTTTATATAAATCTTATAATAATAATTTAGAAGCTATTACTTAGTTCTTAAAAATATTAAAAATACCTTTAAAATTAGATTAATTCTAAGCCTTATCCTAGAAGAAAGCTACTTTAATATTTTTTATAATAAAAAGATTATTATTTAAAAAGAAGTTATAATACTAGGCTATTTAGTAAGTAGTAGATAGTTAAGACTTATAGCTAATTATAATTTAAAAAGTTTACTATTAGCTAGGATACTAGAGTATAAATAGTACTTTAAGTATACTTATAATATAATACTTTTAAAAGAATATATAGAATATAGTTATAAAAGCTTTATAAGCCTATCCTAAATACTAGGAAAGATTAACTTTATAAAAAAAGAATATACTTACTACGTCTTATACTACTACTATATAAAAATATATAGCTATTAATATTATTTATATACTAAAAAGTAAAAGTAAGCGCTTTCTTATTATTACTTAAGAAACCCTAATAGGCTAGCTAAAAGCTAGAGTACTTATAAAGAATAATTTAATAGCTATTATAAAGTTTATATATAAGAATATTATCTATAAGTAGAGAGTCTATAGCTAGATATAAGTTAATAGTAAACTTAAAAATAAAAATATATTAAAGGCTATCTTTAAACTATATAATATTATCTACTTATAGATTTTAGTATAGAATTTATAAACCTAGAGATTTATTAAATATAAGTATATCTTAGTTTATAATACTTTTATAAAGTTACTTAGTAAGTAGGTAGATAACCTTTATATAGTAATACTAGTAAAAAGATATACTATTTAGAAAAAGTATAGCTATTTAGTAATATAGCTAATAACTAGCTAGAACTTATAACTCTTAATAGAATCTACCTTATCTATATAGTAGATACTACTATAGAATAAAGTATAAACCTAAGATAAGCTAATTATAATTTATATAATATAACTTAATATACGTAACTAGAATTTATAAGATATAGTAGCCTATACTTAGAAACTTTAAGCCTAAAAAAAGGACTACTAAGATACTATTTAGGAGATTAAGTATTATATAATAAGTATAGAAGATTTAGTCCTAGTTTAGGATAGTTTTTATTAGGTTAATATATTTATAAAGATTAAACTTAATATACGCTAGATAGGCTTATACTAAGTAAGCTAGTTATTTTAAGACTAAAGCTACTATAAGTTAAAAAACCTTAATAGTACTCTACTAGTAAATATAGTTTTATCTAAAAATATTAAGCTATTTTTTTAGCGCTTACTAAAAGATATTATAAAAAAAAATTATAAATATATCTACTTATAAGACTTAGACTACTAGTACTAAAAGTATAAATAAAGAAAAACCCTAGCCTAGTTTAATAGCTAGTAAATAAAACTACTAACTTTACTCTATTTCTAGTTATAGGAACTAGACCTACTTTAATAGTTATAGCTATTAAACTATTATTATCTAGCTAATTATAATCTAACTATTAAAGTAAATAAAGAGTTTAATAGATACTAGCTACGCTAGCCTATATAAGTCTATTTAAAATAATAAAATAAGATATAAAAGTAAAAGAAGTAAATATATAGACCTCTACTTTAGAGCTATTATATCCTTTCTATAAAACTTAGTTAATTATACTTATAGTTTACTAAGCGTAAGTTATATATATTTATATATAAAAAAAGACTACCTAAAGACTTTAATATCTAATATATAAGATAATATTAGAGAAAGTAAAGAAAAGGAACTTATATTATAATATTTTAGTAAACTATTATAAGTTTTACCTAAGTAGAATAAATAAAATAGGTAAGCTATTATAAAGTAAAAGTTATAACTTAGGTAACTATAGCTAGGTTAATCTTAGTAATTACTTTTAGCTAATTAATATTTAGTAAGAAAACTCTTTTACTAAATTTTAATTAGCTAGTTTAATAATAGTAGCGTTTAGAATAGATACTATAGATAGCTATATAAGGTAAAAAGTAAATTAAGTAAATTAAGTATATTTATAAAGACTGCCTAGATTACTCTAGTATTTAGAAAAAAGTAAAATTTACTATATAACTAGTTAAAGTAGAGGAGGCTAATAGTAGTATAGTAAGATTATAAATAAAAAAAATAGTAATAGCTAATAACTTATATAATAAGTTAATAGGTAATATAAGAGTATAAATAAAGTAAGATATTATTATTATAGAACTTAAAGTAATATACTAGTAGCTAAAGATCTTAATAATAATAAAAAAGTATTTAAATATAAAAAGACTTACTATCTTTATAGTTCTCTCTTTATTTTACTTTTAGACTTTCTAAGTTATAAGCTACTAGTAAATATAACTAGATTTAGTAACTATAAAATATTAGCTAGTAATATTTCTATACTTTCTTACTTCTTTAGGATTAAGGCTAAACTATAATATAAAAATTATTACTTATAAATTTAAATATAAGCTTTACTAGTTTTACTAAACTTAACTAAAACTTATACTTACGTTTAGTATTATTATTAATTACTTTATAAAACTTTAATTAGTATACCTTAGTATAAAAGCTAGTCTAAGTAACCTAAAGAATTATAAATAATAGTAAAATATTATAATATAAGTAGGTAGTTTTTACTAATACTTAAGTAGCTTAGTAAAGTTTCTAGTATACTAATAAGTAAGCTCTTATTTTTTTTATACTTTTAAGCTTCTTCTATTTAATAGCTTAGAATTTTTTTAGTTATATTAATACTTTTACTATAGATTAGCTAAGTAGCTTAACCCTCTTAGCCTCTTTATCTTTAAAATACTTAATAGTAAAAGTAGTAAGTATAAAAATAGTAACTTATTAGTTAGAATATCCTACTTTAGGGTATCTAAGTTTTATAGCTAAATAATAACCTAAGGTTATATATAAAGATTATTATCTCTAAGATAGAAATAACTATTATAAAAATTATTAATATATAAGCCTAGAGAATTTTAGCTATTACTTAAGTTAATATTTATAACGCTATTCTTAAGAGCCTATTTATCTATACCTATAAAATAGTATTATTTATAATAGTAGTTACTAACTATATTTATTAAGATAATAGAGCTATAAACGTTTATAGTAGCTATAAGGCGCTTATTAGCTAATATTCTCTTATTTATATTATATAAGACTAGCACAGTAATAGGGCTAAGGACTTATTATAATACTATTAAGTTATATACTAGTAATAAAGAATAAAGGTAGTAAAGCTTTTACGTAGAATTAATTTAATCTAGACATTATATAAAGTAATAAGTATTATATAGTATATTACTAAATAAGTAATTCTACTATTTACTACTAATAAGGTTAACGTTATAATATATAACTATCTAGAGTATATAACTAAGGGCTAGTTAAAAGAAACCTATATTACTAGTAGAGACTTTTATAAGGTATACTAGTATATTTACTATATATAAAGAGAATAAAATATATACTATTAAAAGAATAAAAAGGTAAAGTCTAATATATAGCTCTTAAAGGAGAGTAATACTATATACTTAGTTAATAAGTAACTAGAGTAATAAAGTATAAAGTAAATTAAGAATAACTAGTTAGTACTATAGATAGCTAGTAACTAAACTAGTATAGTCTTTATATAACTAGAGGATATATATTTTTTATATAAATAGTAGGAGATTAAGGTAGAACCTAACCCTCTTACTAAGTATACCTACTTATATATAGGGCCTATAAAATAGAAGTATTATAATATAGTAAAGTTATCTACTTATATATATTATACTAGTTTATAAGGTTTACTTAATATCTATATAACTAGTACTACGCTAATAACTAGTTAAAGTTATATAAATATACTTATACTTACTTTTAATATTAGTAATACTCTAGTAAGCTAGCGTTTTACTTATAATTAAAATAATAAAGCTGCTAGTAGTATAGGTTAACTATTAGTATAGCCTATAGTTAGCCTAGTATAAGAAGCCTATTATAAAGTTAATAGTATAACTTTACTAAATACTAAGGCTATACCTTAAGTAGATTATTAGCTAACTAGATTTTAGATAAAGTAGCTAATAAACTAAGTCTAGTATAAGAACTTAGTTTAGGCTAAGTATATCTAGAATTACGCGTTTTATAAAGAGGTACTTAATAGTATAGTTTTAAAAGATCTTAATAAAATACTTATAAATATTATTAATAAAAAATACTAGTACTATTTAAGTATACTCTAAGTATAGTAAGATAAAATTTTAGACTAAGTCTAGTAAAAGGTATCTAATATAAAAACTTTAGACTTTTTTAATTAGTACTCTAAATATACTAGTACTTAGGTAATTAAATTATACGTATATTTTAACTATACTTATTTTATTACTAGTAAGATAAGTCTTACTACTTAAAAAGTAAACTATATAAACCTTACTTACCTTCTTTTTCTATTTATAAATAATTATTATTATATTACTATATAGAAGGTATATAATAAGTAGTATATTCTTTTCTATATATTAGAGCGTAAACTATAAAATATAGATAATTTACTTAGCTATTACTTCTTTTTTAAGCTAGTAGCGCTATAGATTAATTATAATAAAGTAATTAAAATACTAGACTTAAAGCCTATAGTTAATAAGTTTATATAAACTAGGATAGTAAATATAAATATTTTTAGTTAAGTATTTTAGAATAATAATTTACTTAGAATTCTAACTAAGAAATATCTAATATATAAATACTATACACGTAAGATTAATAACTAAAGTAACTAAAGCTAAGTTTAAACTATATATTATTCCCTCTTCTAGCAGCTTATTTATAGAAATATATTTTATTATATACTATATATAGTCTTTTAGTAGACTATATATCTTATCTTATACCTATACTATATAAAGAAGACTAAGGCTAGTAACCTAACCTACTTTTAATATATTAATATTAATCTTAAAGCTATTATAAAGGATTAGGCTAATATAGATATAATCTAGAGTAGTATTTTATAAAATAATAAGAATAACTAGAACTATACTAAAGTACTATTTAAGTTCTACTATTACTTAGTAAAATACTAAACTTAGTAAGTATTAAAGGGTATTTCTAAGCTAGGAAAGATTAAAGCCTAGTATAATAAGAATAATTAGCTTAGTAAGATTTCTAGCTAATAGTTTAAAGTAAAGTAGAAGAAGGTTTTATATAAGAAGGGTAAAGTATAGATTAATAATCTTTAGCTCTTATATAAATTAATAAGTCCTATAACGTAGAAGTACTATACTATACTACTTTAGTTTATTAGAGTAAATAATAATATATAAACTATAAAAAATAATAAGATAGATACCTATAAATAGCTAGTAACTATATATTAGTAGCTTTTAGCTAGGCTACTATTTTTTTTTAGCTACTCTAATATATATAGTAGCGTTAAGAACGCGTTCTTTAATATAATTTTACTATACTTTTAGTTTAAGATTTTATAAGTTATATACTACTAAATACTTTAAAATAACTTCTTAGTTTACTTAGAAATACTATACCTCTTTAGGAAAAACGTAATAAAAGATTAATACTAAGACTTTATTAATAAGTAGTAAAACTTATTTATAATATCTATTAAGACTAACTAGCCTTTAGTATAACAGTTTTAGGTCTTTACTTATAGTAATAACTTTTACTAATTATTAAATATAAATAAGACTAACGCTAAGTACTTAATATAGAATATAGCCTATAAAGACCTCTTCTATATAGAAGATATAAACCTAGATAAGTTATAGTAGATAGAGTAATAAAATATATAATAGTATATAAAAAGTTTATTAAGCTAGGCTTAACTTAAGGAGAGTTATAAGTACTAGTTACTAGTAAAAGTAATTTAAGCGTACTAGTTTTTAGTAGTTTTAGTACTTAATAAGACTAAGTAGTAAGTAGAGAAGGTTTTATACTATAAGTAATATAATTACTAATTAAGTAGTTAGTACTATATAAAAAGATAGCTTACTTATAAGAGTAGAGGATTAATCTTTTTATTAACTACTAGATATTATACTTATAGAATAAGTAATATATAATTCTTTTTTCCTTAGCTATTAATCTTTACTCTTATTATAATAGTATTTAAGTATCCTGCTAGCTGCGAGTTAACTAAATTCTATATACTCTACTACTAATATAATATATATACTAATACTAAAATATACTATTTTAATTAGCTCTTAGTACCTATTCTATAAGTTATTAAAAGTAGTAAAGCCTTTAGGTATTATATACTATACTACTAGTACTTTACTTTAAAAATTATATATAATAATATAGATAAGTATATAAAATATATTAAGTATAATAAAATATATTATTATTTAGCTTATAATAAGGTTATACTAAGTAGAGAGGTAGAGTATAGAATTAATTATAATAAAGCTTACGCTAAAAATAGATACGCTAAGTAGAGTCTTATATTAGATTTATAATAATTTAGCTTAATATTAATATATAACTAAAAGAAGTAGAAGTAGCTACGTAATTACGTCGCTATCTATATAATATATATAGATAAAGATTAGGTTAGCTTAGAGAGAAAAGTAGTCTAAAATAATATAAAAGGTTAATATATTTATAATAACAGCCTTAAGTTTAGAGATATACTTTAAGTATATTATATATATTCTTATACTAGTACTACTAAAAAGTATATTTAAGTTAAGTATAAATATTATAAGTTATATATAACTTTAAAATATTACTATACTTTTACTAATTAAAGTTTTACTAAACTTATAAAGTACTAGAAAATATACTAGATACTATAGCTTAAGTAAAAAAATAATAATAAAAGAAAAGACTATAGAGTTAATAAATAAAAAGCTTTATTTTAAGAGATTAGAAGGAGATATAAGATTAGCTAAGTAGTTATTTAGAAAAGTTATTATATAGTTAAAAATAGTAAGTAGGATAATAGCTAGTTATAAGGCTAAGTTAATAGTAGTATAGAGTAGAATATTATTTTTTTATATTTTTAATTTTTCTTTATAAATATTTATATATATTTAATTAAGATAGTAAATATTAAATTATACTACTTTTATTAGTAAAAAGCGCTCTTATACTTATATCCTAAGTTTTATACTTATAGATAGTATCTTATCTTATATAAAAAAAAGTATTATTTTAATATTTTTAGTATTTTTTCTTATACTATCTTATATTTACGCCCTCTTAAGTACTTTAAGTATTTATAAAATAACTATTTATAAAAGAAAAATTACTAAGATAATATTAATATATATAGTATTATAGTTACTATATTATAGTAGCTATTACGTAGTTATTCTCTTAGTTAAAGTCTATACTATTTATATTTATACTACCTACTTTTAATAGATTAAGTAAAGTTTCTCTTCTATTAAAATTCTTTTATTTATAAAGATTTAGGATAATTTTCTTAGCTAAAAAGTAGCTATTTATAAAGACTTTTATAAAGGTCTATATTATACTATTTAAACTTATATACTTACTTTAATAAAGTATAAATATCTCCTAGTTTATTTTTAGGGTTAATATAAATATTAAGTATAAAAAAAGTATATTACTTAGTAAAAAAATACGTAAGAAAGTTTCTAAACTATAAAAAAAATATTAATAATAATTTTATAATTATAATAGTTATTATTATCTTACTTTAAATCTTTTTAGTTAAAAGGGTAATGTAGTTTAGTAAAGGTTAGTATATATTTAAAAACTTAATCTTAATCTATTCTTTAGTTTACCTAGCTTTTTTATAAGTTAGTCTTAAAGCTATAGTTATTATTTTATAGCTTAGGTATAAATATATCTAGATTAAAAACGTATAGAGTAAGTATTATATCTTTATTAGTTATATATACTATAAAAGTAAAAGAACACTATTCTTCTTATAACTTAATAGTAATTTTAAAAGTTATATATTTTACTAATTTAGATACTAGGGTATTTTTAAGAATATATTTAAAGCTGCCTAAAATGGCTTACGCTACTTCTAGAGTTTAAAACTTATATATTAATATTTTTTACTCTCTATTATAGTTAATATACTAGATAAAGACGTTATTTAGCTATAATAAAGCTAACTAAAAATATAATTTAGTTTTTTCCTTATAATTAAATTCTCTAGTAATAATTACTAGAGTATAGCTACTTTAAAAGAGCTCTTTATAAACTTTTACTACTAAAAAATTATAATTAGTAAAGAGTTTATATATTTAGTTACTATATAAAGACCTAGTACTAATATAAAAGTATTAGAACTTGTAGCTAGTTAGTATAGGTAGCTAGTATAAGACTAGATAAAAGCTACTAGGTAACTTACCTAGTAACTTCTTTTACTTACTACCTAGCTATTTACTCTTCTAGACTAGTACGAGTTTTATAGGCTAAAGGCTTAGTACTTAAGGTAGAGTATAAATACTTACCTAGCCCTATACCCTTTTCCTCTTAACTAGCTACTATCTTATTTATTTTATTAATATAACCTTTAATATTACTAACTCTCTACTTATCTAGTAACTATATAATAGCCCTAGATATACTCTTATATAATAGTAGCTCTTCTTTTTTTTTTTTTAGCCTATATAGTACTCTACCTATATAGTATCTAGCCTATATAGTACCCCGCCTATATAGCATCTAGCCTATATAATACCTAGCCTATATAGTATTCTACCTATATAGTATCTAGCCTATATAGTACCCCGTCTATATAATACCCTGCCTATATAGTACCTATCTATATAGCTTTACTACGTCTATATAGCCTTTATATAATACTTAATAGGCGCGTAAAAGACCCTACTAAAGGCGCTGTCTAAAGGACTTAACTCTTATAATAAGATAAAAATTTATGCCTATAGAACTTACCTAATCTACCTAGTATAAGTACTTAGCTAAAAGGTATAGTAAAGTAACTATATCTTATAGGCCGTAGGTCTAGTTAGACTAGTATTATAGATATAGTAGCTAAGAAGAAAACTAATAATATAATATAAAAGGTAGATATAATATAGAAATCTAATAATAAAGTAATATTGCTATCTAATTTTATATAGTTATAAAAATAAAATATAAAGATAGTAGCAGGTTACTCTATAGTAGTAGAAGAGGAGTATAAACTTTAATAGTTATTTTTAGTAAACGTTAGCCTAGTAACTAAAGACCTACTATAGTATATAAAGCGTATAGTAGACAATACTTACTAGTAAAGACCCTATAATATAATAATTAATAACCTATTTAGTAGAGACCTAATAGGATAAGTATTTATTAATCTAGCCTTTTTATAGTTTATACTAAAGTTTAATATAAGTACTAACTTAGATTTATAAAACTATATCTATACCTACTAGAATATAAGACGTATATTATATAGAGATATACTACCTATAATAGTAGTCCTAAAATCCTTCTTTTTAGAGTTTAGATAATATTTAATAACTAACTACTTTTTAGATTAGCTTTAAGCCTTTTCTTATAAGGAACTTACTATTATTATACTAATATTTTTATTTATAATAAAGACCTTCTAGCGTAATACTAAGTACTAAGTATAGTCTATAGTAGACTAAGTAGTAGATTACTAATAATAACTAATATTACTTTAGAATAATTTTTTAGCAGCTAGCTAGGTACGCGCGTAGACTATATATATTACCTAAAATATAGTTATAAAACTTTAAGACTAACTATAATAAGTCTAGACTATAGTATAAGTAGCTCTACTAACGTAGGTAACCTTACTAGTAGTATTATCTACTAAGGCTATAGTATAGCTAGTAAATTATAGTTAGACGCCGGCTTTTATAAATTTATATATAAATTTAAGTTTTACCCCTTACTAGTAACCTATATAATTATAGTAGTAGTCTATAACACTATTTAACCTATATATAGGGATTAGAGTCTAGTAGTAATATATAACTACTCTTATAGGATAGCCGTAGCTAACTTTATAGGTATAATTAGATATATTAGAATTATAGTAAGTATACTAGCGTTATATTTACCTTTATAACGTAGGCCCTTATAAATTTAAGCTTCTATAATACTCTTTAACCTTTTTAGGAGTACTAGCTTAAAATATAGTCTAGTAAGTAAGTACTTTTTTTAACTACCTTAGTATAAATACTATAGTAATATCTAATAAAGATACTTGTATTATAGCGTTATATAATAGCTTAAAAGAACTAGCTTATACTATAATAAAACCTCTAGGCTCTTACTTAGCTAAATTTATAATTTTTTATAACTACCTATAAGAGTTACTTATTTAGTTTAAAGATAGAGACCTACGTACTACTGCTTTAAGTAAGCTATTCTAACTATAATAGCCTAATACTAACTATACTATAAGAGAAATAGTAGCTAGTAATACTTATAAGTTCTATCTAGAGTTTTAAGTACTAGTACTATAGGTAGGCCTTAATATATATTAGATAGAATAGGAGTTTAAGAAGAAGCTTCCTAGATAGCTATAGGTAGCTCTAAACTATAATATTAATAACTAGAATACTTTTATAGTATATATTAATATAAGCGCTTTAGTATATAATTACCTCTACTCTTATAGTAGATAGGTTTAAGACTCTACTAGCTACCTCTCTAACTTTATATATAGCTCTAACTTAGTAAACTAGTTTCTAACTAACTAAACTACTAGATTTATAGGCTATACTAACTTAGGTACCTTCTAGATAAACTTACTAAAGCTTAAGAAAATAAAGTTAGTAAGTAATATAAAGTAACTTTAGAATACTATAGCTATTTAAGGTATTATTTATAATTACTATAACTATAGTAAACTAGGACACTTAGCCTATAAATATAAAAAACTTAAGATATATAACTATAAGATAGTAGACGAAGAATATATTAAGTATAAAGAATAAAACTACTTTAACTTAGAAGAGAAGAATTTTACTAACTTTTAGTTCTAAATTATAAACTAAAGGAAATAAACTATAAATAGTAAAAATAATAATAAGAATATAACTTAAAAGGTCTAACTCTTTTCTAATAGCTAAAGGTAAAGTTAGCTACTAAACTAACTTAAGGTTTAGTAAACTTAGATAGCTATAATAAGAGTAAGCTGTCTAAGCTAGTCTTTTAAACCTTTATAAAATAATATAATACTACTCTATATATATATAAGAGCCTTATTAATAATAGAGCTATAACTAACTTTATAATAAAATATATAGCTAAGTTAGCCTAGCTTATACTAATCTAGTTATCTACCTATAGGTAAGTAGGTAACTATTATAAAATAAGCTAAAAAATTATATATAAAGTTTACTTCTATTTTAAAATTAGAGACTACTTTTACTAGACTTAGGTAACTCTAGTATTTATATAGATATAGTAGTATCTAGTTTCTTAGTAAATATTATAAAGTTAACTATAATATTTAAAGTAATATACTAATTAAAGGATATATAAAAGGCTATAAACTTTAAAATATAAATACTATACTACTAGATAAGCCCTAACTAGAGATACTATAGCTAGACTAGTACTAGAACCTATACTATAAATTTATTACTAACTATAGATTAGATATTTAGATAGTTAGCTTATAAGCTATCTAGGTATACGTACGCTGTAAAGATATATATACTTATTTCTTTAAATCTAATCTCTTTATAATCTCTATAAAGAACGTCTATAAAACTATTAACTTAAATAACTTTAAAAAGTTTATAGAAAAATAAGTTAACTTTAACCTCTTATTATTAGTTCTTTTAAAATACTATAATATTTTATTTATATTTAACTGTAAGGTAGTAAACGTAATATCTAATAGCTTAAAATTTAACTATAAAATTAAAGTTAAATTAAGTACTAAACTTTCTAACTATAAGCTATATTTACTCTTACTATAGATACTTAATATAGTCTAGAAGTACGTTAAAGACTTTTCTAAATAAGATTATATTAAAAAATATTACTTATTAGTTTAGTCTAATCTTTTTTTTACTTATAAGCTTAGAAGTAGTATATAAATTTATATAAACTACTATAAACTTAATAAGGCTATAATTAAAGACTAGTACTCTATCTTCTTCTTTTAAAAAACTTTTATTAAACTTATATAGTTATTTTAGTTTTCTATTTTTAATATAATCTATACTTTTAATTAGGTACGTATTAAGAAGAGCTTAGAATAGCTTATAGTATTCTCTACTTATTAAAAAATTTACTAATATAAAGTAATATCTTTTAGCCTTTATAATACGCCTACTACCTTTTAATAGATAATTAATAAAGTACTTTTTAAATATTTAGATATATTTTATACTATCTACTTAGATAATATCTTTATATTTTTAGATAACCTAGAAGATTATATTAAGTATTATAAAATAGTACTTAAGCGCCTATATATAAATAGATTCTATATTAATATTAAAAAGTACTAATTCTACTAATAGAAAGTTAAATTTTTAAGCCTTATTATTACTTTATAGGGCTTAGAAATAGACCTAGTTAAGATTTAGGTAATACTAGACTAGGAGATACTTATAATAGTATAAGGAGTTTTAAGACTCCTTAGCTTTTTAGGCTTCTATAAGTAATTTATAAAGAAATATTTAGAAATTATTTATCTATTTACTTTAGCTTATAAGTTTAAAATTATAACTAAAGAAAGTAAAAATAGCTACTCTAAGTATATAGTTTAGTATAAGCCTTTTACCTTTATAGAAGAATATAGTAAAGTCTTTAAAAACTTAAAGGATATATTTTAATTAGGCTAAGTACTTATTTACTTTAACTTTAAGAAGTAAGTCTTTATCTTTTATAACTTCTCTAGCTAGGCAAATAGTAAAGTTATAAAATAATAAAATATAAATAGTAACCTATAACTAATTATTTTCTTTTTAAAAAAACTAACGCCTATAGAATATAACTATAATATCTATAACTTTAAACTTATAGCTATTATAAAGGCCTTTACTAAATAGAAGCTTAAACTTATTAGTACTAGCCTAGAGAAACTAATTTAGGTTATATTAAACTACTATAACCTTTAAACTTTTATAATAACTAAGAACCTTAACTATAAGTAAGTATAATAGTTATTATTTTTATTATAATTTAACTTCTAAATTATTTATATATCTAAGAAGATAAATATTAAAGCTAATACTTTCTTATAGTATAATTAAAATATTTCTAAAGATAAAGAAGACTTATATATTACTATAAATTATACTATTATTCTAAAAGAAAAGAATATTTTACTAAATATAATACTAGTACTAGATATAGTAGTAAGGCTACTATTTATATTAAGTAGAAGAAATAATACTAATAACTTTACTATATCTTAAGTAGTAGACTTTAGGATTACTATAACCTATCTTATTAGTAAAGATAAGAATTATTATAAAAATAATAATAAGTACTACTAGCCTTTTATACTTAAATTAGATAAGCCTAATTAGGATCTAGGAGTCTTAAGTACCCCTAAACTAAAGTAAAAACTATAGTAAGTATATATTTAAAACTTTATTATTACTATAGTTTTTACTATACTTAATTTAAGAGCTCTAAAGTTGCTATATAAGTTATATAAAAAAGAGTACTATTTCTTACTTACTAACTATACTATAGTTAGCTCTAAAGATTAATATAAGATTTTTATTAATAGCTCTTACCTTTTAGTTCTAAAGAATAACTAGCTAAAATAGCTAATTCTTTAATAAACTTATAACTACTAACTAGCTAGTTATAAGAGCCTTAAGAATTTCTTTACTACTATATTTTTTTAGTATTTTTAGCCTAGTATAGTATATACTATACGCTAATTTTATAATATATATATAGTATATAAGCGCGTAGTTTCTTCTTATAAAGCTACTTATAGCTACCTTTACCTCTTCCTAGCCTCCTATAGAAAGTAGTAAAATATTATAATTAACTTTATTTAAAATTTAACTCCTTTCTACTATTAGAGGTAAATAATATAAAATATATATATAGTAGTAGATAGGCTTATAAAGTATAAGTACTTTTTTACTATACTAAAATAAGCTATTAAAAATACTATAGAGGTCCTTTAAAGGGTCTTTATATTATATAGCCTCCTATAATTAGTTATTTTAGATTAAGGCTAAAATTTTATAGCTAAATACTAAATACGCTTTATAGAATAACTAGGCGTCTAATACTACCTATCTAGCGCCTACTACCTATAAATAGATAAATAAACTAAATACTTAAATTAATCTTTAGAAGAGTACTTATATAAGTATATTAACTACTAGTAAAATAACTAGGTAGAATAGCTATAAGTTACTAAGTTTATAGTAAATAATACTATTAATAAGGTAACTAAATTAATACTATTTTTTACTAACCTTAGATACTATTTAAAGTTAGGTCTTTACTTAGTAGAAAAACTTTCTATTTTAAAAAACGTACTATAAAGTATATAGGCTAAAGTTTTTTATACTAATAATTTTATATAAAAATATAATTAAATAATTAATTATTTATATATTAACTTAGGATAGACTTAGGAAGAATATAAAGAATAGGCTAATAAAAAGTAATAAGATACGCTTAAGTACTAAGTTAGAAATAAAGTATAAGTTAATACTAGAAACTAGTAGACTAACTACTTCTTTAAAAAGCTTAATAGTAAGTATACTAGGCTATATATAGTTAAATAAGTACTTTATAAAGGCTACGTATTTAAACTAGATTTACTTAATTACTTTATTTAAAAAAGAATCTTTTTAGTTTTTTACTTTAATATCCTACTACTAGATACTATAAACTTTATACTATTTTAAGAAGCTACTTTTCTAGAGCTAATAAATATTCTTATAAATAAAGAAACTAGTAAGAATTTTAGTAACTACTTAGTAAATAAAGTTCTTAACTATAAATAGTAGCCTAATAAGAACTAGTATTACTAAGTTAAGTAAGCTAGTTACTTTAAACTAGACTAGTAGCTTATAAAAAACTTCTTTAATTACTATAATACTTTACTTTTCTACTAGAAGAACTTAGAGGTACTAAAGCCTTTAAGTATAGTTTTAGTATTAGACTAGTAGCTCTACCTTAAGAATCTTAAAGCTATTATAAACTAAAAAGCTTATATTATCTACTTTTTAAAATTATTTAATAGAAGTAAGAAACTACGTGCTACCCTTTACTTAATTAATTTAGTTACCTTAGTTTTATAAATACTAGATTATTTAATAGGCTGGCTATATTAGCGCCTCCTCTCTAAAGTAAGATATTAATAATAAATAAGCCTAAAATTTATATACTATATAAGTACTTAAAGGTACTATACTATTATTTTCTCTATTAGTTTACTAAAATAGTAGTACCTTCTTTAGGTATTTTAAAGTAATAATTATATATAAATATAGTATTTTAAGGTTTTTACTATAGAACTTAGTTACTATATAATAGTTTTATATAGGAGAAATAGTTAGAAGTAACCTAACCTATATAAGTAAGAATTAGCTAGGCTACTACTTTATTAGTAGATTTCTAGTAGAAATAATAGTTTAGTAAAATAATTAGTATTTTATTTTAATTTCTACTACTTATACCTCTAATAGTCTAGTTTTTAGTAGTTTATAAAAGCTTACTTCCTTTTTTTCTAGAGAAGAGAAACTTATTAAGGCTTATAGCTAGTTAGTATAGGTAGCTAGTATAAGACTAGATAGAAGCTGCTAAGTAACTTACTTAGTAACTTCTTTTACTTACTACTTAGCTATTTACTTTTCTAAACTAGTATAGGTTTTATAAGCTAAGGGCTTAGTACTTAAAGTAGAGTATAAATACTTATCTAGCTCTATACTCTTCTCTTCTTAACTAGCTACTATCTTATTTATTTTATTAATATAACCTTTAATATTACTAACTCTCTACTTATCTAGTAACTATATAATAGCCCTAGACGTGCTCTTATAAAAAGATCTTATTATACTATAGGTTTAGTATATACTTTATAAGAAAGTAGGCTACTATAGCTATAAAGGCGTCTTAATTATTTTACTTAATAACTTTATTAAGCTTAATAGGCTCTTTATTAGTAATTTTAATTTTACTATTCTTAATTATATATAAATTTAACTAGTTATATATAAGGTATCTAAGAATATATACTAGTAGGGCTAGTATAAAGTACTATAATAGTATTTACTAAGACGCTTACTTCTAGCGCTAGTATTTAAAACTACTTTTAAAAAGCTAAATAAAAAGTATTAAGATATAAAATTAAGTAGTTTATAAAAATAATTTTTTTTCTAATACGTCTTTTTCTAACACTTTAATATAATATTTAATATATATATTTTTAGCTTTTAAAGTTTTAAGCTTCTCTAAGAGTAAAGTAATATAGATAAGTAGACTTTTTTAGTTTACTAGCTACCTACTACCTTTTAGTAACGCCTATTACTTAATCTCTTACTTTAATACTTTTAGATATTTAATAGTTTTATTATTATCTATAGTTTTATTCTTAAGACTTTTTAAGTTTTATTATAGCTTATTATAGCTCTTTCTAAGCTCTTATATATAATATAAAATCTTATAGTAAGTTATAAAAATATTAGATATAATAGTTATATAGTAATAATACTTAGAAAGGTAGATAGTATAGATTATAAAGGTAGATAGAATATTAAGCTAAGTGTTTATAATAATAATATCTTTAAAATATTACTAATATATAGCTATATAGTAGTAGGTCTATAGAAATAGTATTAAGTAATTATTAAGAAAGAGAAATATTATATAGTATACTAGACTATATTAAAAAGGGCTAGGGCTTATTAAAAGGTTATCCTTAGAGCTAGATATAATAGATATAAATAGTCTAGAGAATATTTAACTTTTAAAGTTTTTTATAAGGAGTATAAGTACTTACGTATAGTATACGTAGTAATATATTAATATACTCTACTTTAAGCCTAAAGAGTATAGTAAATATAAACTATAGTATATATAGAAACTAGTACAGTTTAGTATATAACTTTAGAAAAGAACTATTTCTATATTACCTTAATATAACTATTATTTAAGTTTAGTTCTATAAAAGTAAATTTAATATATAAAAACTATATAAGGAGATAACTATAAAGTAAGAGAGTAATATATAAAAGTATATAGTAAGGATAACTATACTTATAGCTATATAAAGGTCTTAAATTATATACTATATTATATAGCTATATAAATAATATAGCTTAAGACTTCCTAGAGGTCACTCCTTTATTATTTAAAAAATAGATATATTTATATTACTAATAATAATTTTACTAAAGTTAGTATATTTCTTACTAGTATAACTTTAATTATACTTTTATAGTACTTATAATAACTATTTTACTAGTATATAATATATAAAAAGTATAGATTACTCTTAAGGCGACCTAAAAGTATAGTAAAGTATAATAGCTTAGTATAATATTATTAGTATAGTATTACTTAGTTAAAGAAGTAGGTATATTAAAGTAAAATATTATCTTTATAAAATAGTACTACTATATAGAGTTAGATATAATAAACTTTATTTTTAATTTTACTTTTAGCTTAATGTAGTAGTAATAAAAGTAATAAATACTATAACTAGTATACTTTACTATCTAATATTTACTTTCTTTACTTTTTAAGTAACTAAGACTAGACTTTATAGTTTATATATACTTTTAAGTAAAACTCTTCTAAGAGGTAAATATTTTTTTTTTACTTTTTAAACTTAAATATAGTAACGCTTAGTATTAGTAAGCTTTAGTACTTTAAAAGTTAATACTTAAACTAAATCCTATTATCTTTAAGACTTTATAAACTATCTATTAAGTTACTCTTTAGATATCTAGCTATAATACTATCTATCTAGCTTATAGCCTTATCTAGGCCTACTAATAGGTATTTAATATTAGTATAGGACAATCTAGTAGTATCTATATACTAGTACTAAGTATAGTATAACTCTATAATATTTTTTATAACCTACTTAGTAAGCTGCTTATATATAATACTATTAATAACTAAAAAGACTTATTTAGTAGTATTTTATATACTAGAGCTAATATAGTACTTACTAAGGTATAATAGTATTATAGAGGCTTTATAGTATAGGTAGAAAGAGAAGGCACGTATTAGGCTTTTATTTATATTATAAAAAGAGTTAGACTAGATAGAATTATATATTAGCGCCTTAATTCTATTTTAGACTAGTCTTATTTCTACTAATTATCCTGTTATAGATAGGGCTATAAGAAATAGTATTATTATTAGTAGAATCTATAGTATATACTATAAACTTCTAAGCTATAGTTAAGAGCTAAACATAGGGGCTTTATAGAATAAGAGTCTATAATATATAGTTAGTATTACTATAGTTATTAACTTATATAGGTATTATATTTAAAATAGGCTATAGATACGCTTATAGAGGTATATTTAATAGTTAGTTATAGTATTAAGCTTAGGCTAGTAGTCTTATAAGCTTATAGTATAGTCTATATATCTACTATTACTATTAAGTAAGACTTATTATTTATAATATATATATATACTAGTATAAAAAAGTTTATAGCTATTTAGTATATTAGAAGCTAGAGCTATACTTAATAATATTTAAAAAAAGTTAATTAGCTCTTTACTAGTTAAAAAAGAAAAGATAAAAAAGTTATAGTTACTTTAGTATAAAAGTAAGTAAAAAAAATAGTTTATATAATATTATAACTTATAAAATTAGAGGCTAGAAGGTAGTTAGTAGAGTAAAAGCTATAAATATAAAGTTAAGAAGTAAAGGTATTAAGAAAATGCTAATATAATAATCTTATATAATAAATAAAATACTACTTAAAGTATTTATATATTACTATACTATAGTTTCTTAGAATTTATATTTACTCTAAAGCTTTATTAGTTAAAGTTAAATAATAGAGAAATACTAAGCCTAATAGTTTTATATTATAGCTATATAACTATATACTTTTTACGTATAATATACTTAGCTAAAGTTATAAAACTTCTTAAATTAAAGTTTATAACTCTACTTACTTTATATATTTTAGTACTTTAATTTTTTCTCTATACTCTATAGAAATTTATATAAAACTATTAAATTATCTTTAATATTAAAGATTTATTTTTTAGTATATAGTTTAAGACTACGCTATAACTTAATTATATAATAGATAATAATAAAAATAATACTAGTAGAAAAAATATACTATTTATTATATATAGAGGTAAAGTTAGGAGAATTTTATTTTTATAAAATTTATTTCTATAAAGAGAAATTTATTTAGTAGTATTTTTACTAAACTAACTCTAGAAATTACTTCTTATTTTAATATTATAGTAATAATAAATAATATAATAATAGTACTTTTACTATCTTTAAAATAATTTTTTAAATATAAATAAGTTTTACTATTAATAACTAAAAATAGTTATATAATTATAGAAAGCTAATAATAAAAGGTTATAAAAAAAACTACTATATACTTAGTATTTAAGCTAAAACTATTATAAACTGTTTAAAATATATAAAGATATTATTTAACTATAGTTATCTCCTAAGCTTTCTAGTAAAAAGCCTACTTAGTATATTTAATTCTCTTCCTTTTTAATAGAAAGTTAATAATATATTACTATTTTTTTTTCTTTTATTTTTTCTAAAACTAAAATAGATAGGTATTACTAAATTATATATAAAAATAAGTAGCCTTTACTGCTACGTTAATAAAAAGGCGTTTAAATATTAATAAATTGTAACGTTTATATAATTATATAATTAAACAAGCTCGCTAAGTAAGCTTAATACTTTATAATATTATTATATCCTCTTAAATTTAGTAAGGTTAACTACTATCTACCTTAATACCTAAACTTTAGGTTAGAGAAGAGGATACCTAGATACTAGCTAGCGGGCTATATCTTTGCCTCCTCTCTTCTATCTACTTCTTCTCTTTTTCTCTCTTCCTTATATATATATCTTACCTTATAAGCTCTAGTCGTTGTATATATTACTATATAATTACTTCTTTTTATTTAGTCTCTTATATACTTATATTTAGTAGTCTATTACTATACGTCTATATTTAAAATATCTATACTCTTACCTCTATTCTATATAATCTAAGCCTACTAAATCTACTAATATTTTCTTATATAAAGGCCTAAACTACTACTTAAGTAGTATTCTACTTTACTTTATTAAAGTTTTTTATCTTATCTTACTTATACTAGCGTATATTACGTAATAATTTAAAATACTACTTAAGTAATAATTTATCTATATAGCCTTTATTATTTTTTTTAAGTTTTAGGTATTTTCTAAGCCTACTTATATAGTTTAAAGTAAAGGCTTAAAATACTACTTAAGTAGTATTTTACTTACCTACTTATAATAGAAAGACTAAATATAAATTAATACTTTTAATTAAATAGTATTTCTTTACGTCTTATAGTATAAATATATAGTCTTTAGTATATTTAAACTTTAACTATATATTTTATAACTTAAGTTAATATAAGTAATAATAATAATACTTATATACTTAAAAGTCTATATTTTTACTCTAAAGTAAAAAGCTAAAGCTTTAGTTAACTTTAAAGAGTTAGTATACTACTATTATACTAGCGTATATCAAGTACTTATATAGTAATTTTAAATAAATAAAGTTTAACTTAGCCTCTATTAATCCCCTAATATAGTAAACTTTTATATAATATTATAGAAAAAAAGATAGTTATTATAAATCTTACTTTACTTATTTTTTATACGCCCTTTAACTTAGTTAAATATATTATCTACTAATACTATAGTATTAGAAGGTTTTCTACTTACTAGATTAATAAGGCGTAGTAATCTAAATCTTTTAAATACTATAGTATAGATTAGGTATATATAAGAAAACTAAGTATTAAGAGTAGTCTTAGATATTTAATATTACTTTAATATAGTTTAAGGTATCTACTTAAGTCCCTTAGTATATAAAGGTATAAAAACTAGTCTTATTCTATATATAAAGACTTAATAGTTAATCTAGTACTTAGCTAATAGTACCTATTTAAAGTTTATAAGTTTATTTATAGCCTAGTATACTACCTTAAGGCCTATAAACCTAATTATATACCTTTTTTTTATTATCTATATAAAGAGCTAGTCTATTATAAAGTATATAAGCGAGTCTTTATAAGTAAATATAATACTAAATTTACTAAATTTACTAAAGCCTTTAACTATAATATAAGTATCTTACCTGCCCTAAATAATATTAATATAGAGTACTAAGAATTTATTAATATACTTATTTAGACTAGTTATAGAAAAAATATAGGTAAAATTAAGCTTATCTTTAATAGGTATACTAGTATCTTTTAAGACTACGCTTATTACTATAAGATTAAGAAGGTTAAGTATACTAGTTTTTTTATTAAGTAGATTATCTAAGACTAATAAGTCTATAAGTTATATTAAAAAAATAATAGAGTTTTTAGAGTAAAAGTTATATATAAAACTATCTTATAGTAGTATCTTACTAAGAGTAAAGTATAAAATTTATAGGCTATTAGCTAAGGCTAAAGTAAAAGTAGATATATTTAATCTTACTAGAATAAGTATAAGGTATAATATAGAATCTAATAAAACTTTACTTTATACTTTAAATATATCTAGACTTAATAAAGTAAGTAAGATAATGCTAAAGAAATTATTATAGGCTTTCTCTATATAAAGAGCTACCTTAATAGCTTAAGTATAGAGTAATAATAAGTAAATTTAATAGAGAGCTATAAGGGCTTTTAGGTAGGCTCTTAAGGATAGCCCCTATACTAAGGTTTAGGTAGGCTTTTATATTATAAAGTATTATAACTATAGTATAGTACTCTTATCTACTATAAGTACTAAGAAAGTATTTAAGTAATACTATCTAGTAGTAAGACTAAGAAAGAATAAAAAGGATATTAAGGCTATTTAGCTAAGGCCTTAGAGGCTTAGAGGCTTAACTAAAAGATACTAAGGCTAACTAGCTAAAGTTTTAGAAGCTTAGCCTATAATAATACCCTCCTATTAGAGTTAGGCCTATTTAAAAAAGGTAAAAAGAAAATATATAATAGTAATAGTATCTAGCTAGGCTTAAATATAGGTTAAAAAAAGTAAAAAAGTAACTAAGTTAACTTATCTTATTAATATTTTAATATATAATTAGAATAAGTTACTTAGAAATTAACTTATCTTTAACTAGTTTCTTACTTAGGTATTTTTATATAGTATACTTTAAAGGTAAAAAAGAAAATAATAGTAATAGAAAATAGCTAGAATTAAACTTTAGAGTAAAAAGTAAATAACCTCTATATATATAGTTATATAATAGTATTATACTATAAGACTATTACTTAACTAGATATATATAGATTATCTACCTTTAAATAATTATTTTATATAATAGCTTTATAATACTTAGATAAATAAATTAGTAGTTTTATTATATTTTTATTTAGTTAGAGCTTTAGTATTTATAGCTCTAAAAGTAGATATAATAGTAAAAAGGTAAAAAGATAAAAAAGTAAAAATACTCTTAAGTACTTAGTATAGTTTTACGCTATACTACTAGGGCTTCTATATTTATAAACTTTAAAGTAGGTTTCTAAGTAAGTTTTTTATAGTCTTTTTATTTAACTAAGAGCTAATACTAGAATTTATATCTATAGTAATATTTCTATTTATTTATAATCTTTTTTAATAAAGTACTTAGACTTTCTATTAATAATAATAGGCTCTAGTTAGTAGTCTATTAATAGTTAACTTAGTAGTAGGTTGCTAGCAGTAAAGCGTAGCCTATCTATATTAAAGACCTTCTTAGTCTTATCTAGTATATCTAATTTAATAGTATAAGTTTTAATAAGCTTAATAACTATATACTTTAAGTCAGTATTCGTTACTAGGGAGTTACGTCTCTAGTATAGAGAGGCGTCGACTATATACTTTTTTATCTAAATCCTAAATTTATATTAATTTTATAGTCCTCTTAGAAAACCTATTATATATTATTATATAACTAATAAGTAAGCGTATCCCTTAAGTATCTTTAATATATAATCTATAAGCCTTTTTACTTTAATCTAGATTTAACTATAAATTTATTATACTTATATTTATACTTACTCTTATAATATATATATAAGCTTACTATCTCTTACTAAACTATATTTATTATTTTAAGATTTTATATAACTTTAATCTCTTAGTAAATATAAATAGTATTAAGTACTAAATAAAGCTATACTTTATAGTAATTTATTTATATATACTTAAAAAAGTCTTTCTTAGTAACTTTAAAGACTTTAAAAAGATCCTCTAATAACTTCCTAAGACTTTATAACTATAAATTAAACTTAAGTTATTTACTATCTATAAAATACTAGCTAATAAATAAAATTATAATAATATTTTTAGGCTTTAAGTATACCTATTACTAACTACTAGCTTTAGTAATAATAAAAATCTAATAAATATTATACTAAATTTTAATATCTTTAGCTTACTTTTATTTTATTTTATTTTTAGCTATAGACTTAAGCTTTAGAATTAAATTTTAACTACTTTTTTTAAGTACTACTACTATATTACTACTAATATTATAAATAAGTAGCTTTAAAGACTTAACTCTACTATTAATTATATTAAGGCAAATCTACTAGCTATTAAGAGCATTAAATAGCTTTATTATAATAGTAAGTATAACTTATTTATATAAAATAATAA
>ML977408.1:0-26608 GCA_010015825.1 Lophiotrema nucula
ATAACTACTACTTTTAAAATTATTATAAAAAAGTAAGTTTAACTAAAAATAGCTTAAAAAAGTTTAAAAATTAAAAAGTAATTTTAGCTAAAGTAGCTAAAATAAAAAATAAAAATAAGTACTACTTTAATAAAATTTTAAATAATAAAAAAACTACTATTAATAGAATATCTTTTAAAGATAATACTTTAAATAAAAGTTTTTATAAAAAGTTTTTAAAAAAAAAGTAGTTTTTACTAAAAGTTATAAGTAAAAGCTAAAAGTAAGTAAATATAAAATATAAAAAAATTAAAACTAGTTTAAAAAAATTAATATATAAAGTAAAGTATTAGTTATAAATACTTTAATTAATTTAAATTATTATACTTTAATAATAATTAACTTTAATAGCTTTATTTTTATTATAATTAGTTTAATTTTTACTTAAAAAATTTACTTATAGTATATAAAAATAATACTTTAAAAAGTTATTAGAATTAAAAAAAGTAGCTAAATTAATTAAGTAACTTACTTTAAGTTTAATATTAATAAATACTAAAACTATAAATAAAGATATATAGCTAACTAGTACTTTAAATTTAATATTATACTTAAAAAATTATAAATAAATAAGTATAAAGTTATACTTATACTTTATAAGTTATTTATTTATATATACTTAATTAGATAAAGAATTTACTTTTAAGCTTATAATAAAAGGCCTAAATAAGATAGCTTAAAGCCTTAAGAAATTAGAGCTATAGTATATATATTATAAATATAATATTTAAAAAAGAAAAGATCTATAATCTAAGTTTTTATAATATTTATAGTAAATATTAATAAAATACTAATACTTAAAGCTAAAGTTAATTATAAAGCTTTATTACTTAAAGCTTATAAAAATTAAGTATAAATATTTAACCTTAAAACTATATTTAAGTAAACTTTATATTAGCTAAGTATTAACTATATAATTAAAATAAATAAAAATAAAAAAAGTAAAGAGAAACTAGCTTTATAAAATTTTTTATATAATATAAATTAAAGAAAACTTTTTATTTTTTATAAGTACTTTATATTACTATTAAATAAAAAGTAAATTTATATTAATAATTTACTTACTACTTTACTAATATTATTTATAAAAAAACTAAGTAAAAATTTATATTTTTATATAAATTACTAAGCTTTTAATACTATTACTTAAAAAAACTATTATTTTTTACTTTTAATTTAAAAAATACTAAATAATATTACTAAAGCTAAATACTTTATAAAAATTAATATATTTACTACCTTTTATAAGATTTATATTTATAAAGAAAATAAGTAAAAAATTATATTTTATATTTAATTTAGTTTATATAAATAAATAGTTACTTTCTTTAGACTAGTAAATATACTAAGTACTTTTTAGTATTATATTAACTAAATACTATAAAAATATATTAATAACTTTTACTTAGTATATTTAAATAATATATTAATTTATACTAATAGATCCTTTAAGTAGTACTATAAAAATATAAATAAAATATTTAATACTATAAAAGTAGCTAGCTTTCTACTAGATATTAGTAAGTATAAATTTAATATTACTTTTATAAAGTACTTAAGCTTTATTATTAAAATAAAAAAAAACTTTTATATAAACTTTAAAAAAGTTAAAGCTATTAAAAAATAAAAAATATTTTATATATAAAAGAGTATATATAGTTTCTTTAGATTTATAAACTTTTATTAATACTTTATTAAAAATTATTTAAGTTTAGTTATATTTTTTATATTTTTAATTAAATTAAATACTTTTTTTTACTAAAGGAAAAATTAATAAAATACTTTTAATAAGCTAAAAGCTATTTTTATTATTAAGCTAATACTAACCTAGTTTAATTAAAATTATAAAATTATTTTAAAAATAAATTTTTTAAAATAGTTAACTTCTAAAGTATTTTTATAGTATAGTAATAATAAGTTACTTTATTTAGTTATTTACTTTTTAAAGAAGATAAATATTTATAAAACTAACTATAAAATATATAATAAAAAGCTATTAGCTATAATTAACTATTTTAAAAAATAAAATATAGAGCTCTACTTAGTTAAAAAGTTTATAGTTATTATAAACTATAAAAACTTTAAGTACTTTATAAAATTATATTAATTAAATAATTACTAAATAAAGTAGTTTTTTATTTTAAAAAAATACTAAATAGTTATTACTTATTACTTTAAAAATTTAAATAAAAAAGCTAATATTTTTTCTTATTATAAATAGGATATACCTAAGAGTATAATAAATAAATAACTATAATACTAATATATATAGTTATTAAAACTTATTACTATTAATAATTAAAATAACTTTAAAGATAAAGACTTAATACTTATTATAACTACTTAAATTAAAGCTTTTAAAACTTTTATTAATACTAAAGAAAATTTTAATACTTTTATTAATACTAAATAAAATTTAAAAAAGCTATTATTTAAGGAATAGTAAGTAATTATTTAAATAAAAAATAAAGTCTATTTATAAGCCTAGTAGGCTATACTAAATAGTAAATAAAAGTTTTTATTAAAAATAGGCTAAAAAGCTTCTATTTTAGAGTATTTAATAAATACTAATATAGATTTTTAATATTAAGATTATTAATAAGTTTTAGATAATAAACTTTTATAAATAAAAATAGTTTATATTATATATACTTTACTTACTTTAAGTTATTTAAAAAAAAACTCTATTTATAAAATAGTTATATAAAATTTCTTTTAGCTAAATATATTAAATAATATTTATTAATATATTAGAAACTATAATATTTATAAATAAATAAAACTTTAGTAAAATAGCTTTTATAAACTATTAAAATTATTACTATTACTAGAATAGATTTAAAAAGAGATTTTAATAAATTTTATTATTAAACTACTTAAAAGTAAAGGCTATATAAACTTAATAGTTATTATAAATTATTTAAATAAAAATATAGTTTTTATTTTATTACTAAATATTAAAATTACTATAGTAGTTAATACTTTTATTTAATTTATAGTTACTTACTACTAGTTACTAGATACTATTATTTTAAATAAAAAAACTTAATTTATTAGTAAATTTTAAACTATATTTTATAAGCTTTATAGTATTAATTATAAATTATTAATAATTTATTATTTATAAACTAATAGTTTAATAGAGAGGAAAAATTTTACTATTAAAGCTTATTTATATATATATATTATATAAGATTAGAAAAACTAAATAAAATATATTAAAATAACTATAATAGCTATTAAAGTATAAGAGGTAGTAGTAATAAAAATAAGTTTTTTCTTTTTTTAATATAAATATTATATAGACCTTTTATAGTTCTATTTAGCTATTAAAATAATTAAAATTTTATAGTTAAATAAAAAAAAAGCTTTAGTAATTATAAATAAATTTAATAAAATATTTAATCTTACTTACGTATTAATAGTAAATAATTAATAAAAATAAAAAAAATAAACTAATAAAAGATATAAAAAAGCTATATAACTATAAGTAAGTAATAAAGTATAGTTTATACTTAAAATATATATAAAAACTATATATATAAGTAAAAAGCTAGACTAAAAAAACTTAAAGTATATAATTATTAAGCTTATTAAAACTTATACTATTAAATTAAATATACTAAATAAAACTAAAAAGATTTTTAATATAAATAGGTTATACTTTACTACTAATAACCTACTACTAAGTTAACTATTAATAAACTACTAACTAAAGCTTATTATTATTAATAAAAAGCTTAAGTACTTTATTAAAAGAATTATAAATAAATAAAAATATTATTATAAATATAGATTTTAGTATTAGCTTTTAGTTAAATAAAAAAACTATAAAAAACTTACTTAAAAATTTATTTTAAAGTTTATAAATATAAAAGCTTTAGTAGTATAATATAAAACTATACTAAGTACTTAAAAGTATTTTTACTTTTTTACTTTTTTACTATTATACTTACTTTTAAAGCTATAGATACTAAAACTTTAATTAAGTAAAAATATAATAAAATTACTAACTTATTTATTTAAGTATTATAAAGCTATTATATAAAATAATTATTTAAAAGTAAATAATTTATATATATTTTATTAAGTAATAGTTTTATAGTATAATATTATTACGTAACTAGTTATATAAAAGTTATTTACTTTTTACTTTAAAATTTAAACTTAGTTATTTTTTATTATTATTATTTTTATTTTTATTTTTAAAGTATATTATATAAAGATACTTAAGTAAGAAACTAGTTAAAAGTAAGTTAACTTTTAAGTAACTTATTTTAAATATATATTAAAGTATTAATAAAATAAGTTAATTTAGTTACTTTCTTACCTTTTTTAACCTATATTTAAGCCTAGCTATATATTATTACTATTATATATTTTTTTTTTACTTTTTTTAAATAAGTCTAACTTTAATAAGAGAGTATTATTATAAGCTAAGCCTTTAAAGCTTTAGCTAGTTAGCTTTAATATTTTTTAATTAAACTTTTAAGTCTTTAAAGCTTTAGCTAAATAACTTTAATATTTTTTTTATTTTTTTTTAGCTTTACTATTAAATAGTATTACTTAAATATTTTCTTAGTACTTATAGTAATTAAAAATACTATACTATAGTTATAATACTTTATAATATAAAAGCCTACTTAAACTTTAGTATAAAGGCTATTTTTAAAAGCCTACTTAAGAGTTTTTATAACTCTTTATTAAATTTACTTATTATTACTTTATACTTAAGCTATTAAAGTAGCTTTTTATACTAGTAAGTACTAAAAAAATAGCTTAATATTTTTAAATAAAACTATATTTACTAGTAGAGTACTATTAAAGTTTTTTAACTTATAGTAACTTTAGTTTTAAAATAACTAACTTACTTAATATAGGCTTATTTAGTATATATTAAGTTTAATCTTTATAAATATATTAACTTAATAAGAACTATCTTAAACTAAAACTAAGTCTTTTATACTTATTATATAATACTTAATCTTTTAAGTAGTATTTTAGTAGTTTTTTTTTTAAGTTTAAAGTTTTTAAGTATAGCCTACTATATTTTATAAATCTTAGTTATATATATTAAGTTATAACGTATTCTACCATCGAGCCGGCCACCCTATCGAGCCGGCTACTTTTTCTTAATATTGTAAATATTACGTATAAAAAGTGAATTTACTTGCGACTACCTAGAGATTCTATATATAATATACTTATATTAGATTCTCCTTTTTCTTTTTTATCCTTTTAGTACGTATAAGTATTATACCTAGTCTTCTTATAGTTCCTATAGTACCGTTAACCTAGTAGGGCTTATTTATTATAATAGCTACTATAAGCCTTTTTAGATAACTAAGACGCTACCTGCGCTTTAGAAGCTACGTATAATACCTCTATACTATACTCTATAGTTCTACTAGTCTAAATCTACTTTCTTTTACGCCTTTTACGCTTAGTTACTTTTACTAATTACTCTTTAAGCTCTTATATATAAGCCTTTATAAGTATATTTTTATATAGCATCTCTTTAGCTCTTTTTATAAGCTTTAAAAAGCCTTCTTAAGTAGTTATTAGTAATTATATAAAGTTTTCTTTTATTAGCTTTAATTATAATCTAAATTTATATATATTACTTAGTATCTTTAATTACTAAGGTATTTCTAGTAGGAGTACTTTTAGTAGAGTATATAATTATATATTAAAATAATTAAGAACTACCTACGCGTTAATAGGGACTAGCTTAGATATTTAAAAGGCCTTTTTATAGTTATTATATATAAACACGTTAGAAAACGCGTGTTTAAAGGCTAAAAGGAAGCCTTTTTTATTAATATAGTAGACGTATTTATATACTAAGTCTTGTACGCGCTGCGAGTACTTTAGCTTTAGTAGTAAGAAGTATACTATATTAAGTAGCTAAAGAATATATAATAAATACGTAGGTATATAGAGTATAAGAATCTTTTATATAAGGTAGTAATCTTTAAACTCTTAGTTAAGGTAGCTTTTATAGCTATTAAAGATAAGCAGCCTATACGACCCTACCTAACGCGTCTTTATATACTTATTAAAGTACTTTAACTACTTAAGACTAAGTACGTTATTTATCTAGCTATTCTTAGAAACTAAAAGCTTCTAGTTATATAGTATAGAAGTTTCCTTATACTATATAGAGATATAGACGTGTCTTTTATAGATAATAAATAGTAAGGTTACGTACCTAGCAGTGTAGATACTTTAGATAACTATAACCTATTCTTTATTACCTAACTATATAAGAGTAGGCCTTATATAACACTCTAAGCCTATAACTACCTTTATTAACTTAATTATACCTATCTAGAAGCCTATCTTATTAAAGTTATAAATATTATTATTATAAATATTATACTTTTTAATTGTCCTTTATACAAGCTTAAACTACGCGTTTATAATTTATAGATCTTCCTAGAGTATCCTTTAGTAGTTTTTTACTTAATTAAAAGCTATCTTAAGCTTCTTTATATAAGCTATAAACTACTTAGGCTAATTCTTACTTATAAGTATTCTATCTTATATAGCTAGTATTTTATCTACTATATTTACTACTTTATACAGCTAGGGCGCGAATCTTCGCGAATTAAGGTTAAGGATATATTATATAATTATCTACTCTTTAGTTATTATAAGCTTTTAGTAATTAGAATATATTTTAAGTTAAAATATAATTCTATAAAGCTAATTAGAGAGCCGCTAGTATCGTACGTTAAAAGCTACTATAGCGCGTTATACACTCTTAAACTAGCCTAAGTTATAGGCCTAAAGTATAAGATTAATATTACCTTTTTACTAAGATAAATTAGTTATACGTTATTAATATATTACCTTTCGTACGTAGTGTTCGCGATGCTAAGAAAAAGTAGCCAGCTTAATAGGGTAGCCAACTCGATAGTAGAATACGTTATTATATAAATTATAATTAGTTTATCTTAAGTTTATACTTTATTTTATAGTAGTATCTATTATATAGATAAAGTAAATTTTATTAAAAGTTATAAATTTTAGCTAGTTATTAGCTATATTACTAAATAGCTATACTTTTTTTAAATAGTATATCTTTTTATTAGTATTACTATATAAAAGTTATTTACTTACTTACTAAGTAACTTTATAAGAGTATTATAAACTAAAATATATTTATATTTAATAAATCTTTAGGCTTATAAATTCTATACTAAGATCTATAAGTAGATAATATTATATAGTTTAAAAATAACCTTTAATATATTTTTATTTTTAAGTTTACTATTAACTTATATTTAGCTATAGACTTTCTACCTATAAATAATATTTTTATATATAAACTTTATAATAATTACTAAATTATTTTTTATAAGTACTCTAGCCTCTAGCTAGCTTATTAAAGTTTTTTAAGTAATAATAAAAAAGTACTTACTTCTACTCTTTAGTATATAAATAATATTAATAGTTATATATTTTTATATAGTAGTAGTATAAAACATAGTAAGTATATTTTTTTTTTATAAAGTTAACCTTTTTTAGTATTTAGAATAGGCCTATAAGGCTTCTATAACTATATTTTATATATTTTTTTAAAAGTATTATATTTTAAGTATACTAAAAGTACTATTTATACTTTAGTATTTTAGCTAATAGTAAACTTCTTAAATTATAATTAGCTATAAATTTTAGCTATTTACTACTTACTAAATAGCTTAGTATTATAACTTTTTCTTAAATAATAATTCTTTTACTATAAAAAATATTAAAGTAGCTTTCTTTTAAAATAAAGCTTATAATTAATTTAATTTTAAAGGTATTTTTTATATCTTTAAAAATTAAGTAATAGCTTTTAAATTATTATTATAAGATTTATATAAAATTTATAATAGTAAAAGCTTAAGTTAATACTTTATATCTACTATATTATAACTTAATTTTATATAGTTAAGTAATATATTAATAAAGTCTTTTAAGTTTTTTTTTACTTTATTAGATACTTTCTACTTATTAAGCTTTAAATAGTAAAATAATTTATCTATAATAATATAAATTTTTTTTAGAATATACTTAATATTAAAATCTTATATTAAAATTATTATAAGTGTAAGAGCACGTCTAGGGCTATTACATAGTTGCTAGGTAAGTAGAGAGTTAGTAATATCGAAGGTTGTATTAATAAAATAAACAAGATAGCAGCTAGTTAAGAGGAGAAAGGTATAGAGCTAAGTAGGTATTTATACCCTACTTTAGGCGCTAAGCCCTTAGCCTATAAAACCTATACTAGTTTAAAAGAGTAAATAGCTAAATAGTAAGTAAAAGAAATTACTAAGTAAGTTACTTAGTAGCTTTTATTTAGTTTTATACTAACTACTTATACTAACTAGCTATAAGTCTTAATAGGTTTCTCTCCTTTAGAAAAAAGAAAGTAAGCTTTTATAAACTACTAGAAACTAAACTATTAGAAGTATAAGTAATAAAAATTAAGATAGAATACTAATTATTCTACTAAACTATTATTCCTACTAGAAACCTACTAATAAGGTAGTAGCCTAGCTAATTTTTACTTATATAAATTAGGTTACTTTTAACTATTTTCTTTATATAAAACTATTATATAGTAACTAAGTTCTATAGTAAAAACTTTAAAATACTATATTTATATATAATTATTATTTTAGAATACTTAAAGAAGGCGCTACTACTTTAGTAGACTAATAAGGAAAATAATAGTATAGTACTTTTAAGTACTTATATAGTATATAAATCTTAGGCTTAGTTACTATTAATACTTTACTTTAAAGAAGGAGGCGCTAATATAGCTAGCCTATTAATAATCTAGTACTTATAGAACTAAGATAACTAAATTAATTAAGTAGAGAGTAGTATATAGTTTTCTACTTTTACTAAATAATTTTAAGGAGTAGGTAATATAAGCTTTTTAGTCTATAATAGCTTTAAGATTTTTAGGATAAGGCTACTAGTCTAATACTAGGACTACGCCTAGAGGCTTTAGTACCTTTAAGTTCTTCTAGTAGAAAAGTAAAATATTATAGTAATTAAAGAAGTTTTTTATAGGCTGCTAGTCTAGTTTAAAGTAACTAGCTTATTTAACTTAGTAATACTAGTTCCTATTAGGCTACTATTTATAGTTAAGAACTTTATTTACTAAGTAGTTATTAAATTCTTTACTAGTTTTTTTATTTATAAAAACGTTTACTAGCTCTAAAAAGGTAGCTTCTTAAAATAGTATAGGGTTTATAGTATCTAGTAGTAGGATATTAAAGTAAAAAACTAAGAAGATCCTTTTTTAAATAAGGTAATTAAGTAAATCTAGTTTAAATATATAGCCTTTATAAAGTACTTATTTAACTATATATAGCCTAGTATACTTACTATTAAGCTTCTTAGATAGATAGTTAGTCTACTAGTTTTTAGTATTAACTTATACT
The DNA here is from genome assembly GCA_010015825.1 of Lophiotrema nucula. Classification (NCBI taxonomy): domain Eukaryota; kingdom Fungi; phylum Ascomycota; class Dothideomycetes; order Pleosporales; family Lophiotremataceae; genus Lophiotrema; species Lophiotrema nucula. The sequence goes on from ML977408.1 coordinate 9,483, forward strand.
TTATCTCTAACTTAGTACTTAGACGTATCTTATTATTTTTTATTAGCTTATTTTTTATATTCTTTCTAAGTCTATCTTAAGTTAATATATAAATAATTAACTATTTAGTTATATTTTTATATAAGATTATTAATATAGGAGGCTTTAGCCTACGCGCTCTATAGTACGTCTTTTAAAATAAAAAATTCTTCTACTAAGTAGAGACCTAACTTTAGGTAGTATTTAAGGTTAGTAAAAAATAGTATTAATTTAGTTACCTTATTAATAGTATTATTTACTATAAACTTAGTAACTTATAGCTATTCTACTTAGTTATTTTACTAGTAGTTAATATACTTATATAGGTACTCCTTTAGAGATTAATTTAAGCATTTAGTTTACTTATCTATTTATAGGTAGTAGGTACTAGATAGGTAGTATTAGACGCCTAGTTATTTTATAAAGTATATCTAGTATTTAGCTATAAAATTTTAGCCTTAGTCTAAAGTAACTAATTATAGGAGGCTATATAATATAAAAACCCTTTAAAGGACTTCTATAGTATTTTTAATAGTCTATTTTAGTATAATAAAGAAGTACTTACACTTTATAAGCCTATCTACTACTATATATATATTCTATATTATCTACCTTTAGTAGTAAGAAAAAGTTAAATCCTAAATAAAATTAATTATAATATCTTACTACTTTCTATAAAGGGCTAAGAAAAGGTAAAGGTAGCTATAAGTAGCTTTATAAAAAAAAACTACGCGCTTATATACTATATATACGTTATAAAATTAGTATATAGTATATACTATACTAAGCTAAAAATACTAAGGAAATATAGTAGTAAAAGTATTCTTAAGGCCCTTATAGCTAGCTAGTTAGTAGTTATAAGTTTATTAAAAGATTAGTTATTTTAGCTAGTTATCTTCTAAGACTAAGAAGTAAAAGCTATTAATAAAAATTTTATATTAATCTTTAGAGCTAACTATAGTATAGTTAGTAAGTAAGAAATAGTACTTTTTCTTATATAACTTATATAGTAATTTTAAGGCTCTTAAATTAAGTATAATAAAGACTATAGTAATAATAAAGTTTTAAATATATACTTATTATAGTTCCTACTTTAGTTTAGAGGTACTTAGAACTCTTAAGTCTTAATTAGACTTATCTAATTTAAGTATAAAAGGCTAGTAGTACTTATTATTATTTTTATAGTAGTCTTTATCTTTACTAGTAAGGTAAGTTATAGTAATTCTAAAGTCTACTACTTAAGATATAGTAAAGTTATTAGTATTATTTTTCCTACTTAATATAAATAGTAGCTTTACTACTATATTTAGTACTAGTACTATACTTAGTAAGATATTCTTTTCTTTTAGAATAATAGTATAATTTATAGTAATATATAAGTTTTCTTTATTCTTAGGAATATCTTAATTATACTATAAAAGGGTATTAACTTTAATATTTATCTTCTCTAGTATATAAGTAATTTAAAAGTTAAATTAAGATAAAAATAATAACTATTATACCTACCTATAGTTAAGATTTTTAGTTATTATAAAAGTTTAAAAGTTATAGTAGTTTAATATAACCTAGATTAGTTTCTCTAGGCTAGTATTAATAAGTTTAGGCTTTTATTTAGTAAAGGCTTTTATAATAGCTATAAGTTTAAGGTTATAAATATTATAGTTATATTTTATAAATATTAGCTTCTTTAAAAAGAAAGTAATTAGTTATAAGTTACTATTTATATTCTATTATTTTATAACTCTACTATTTGCCTAGCTAAAGGAGTTATAAAAGATAAAGACTTACTTTTTAGAGTTAAAGTATATAAGTACTTAGCCTAGTTAAAATATATTTTTTAAGTTTTTAAAAGCTTTACTATATTCTTCTATAAGAGTAAAAGGCTTATACTAAACTACGCGCTTAAAGTAGCTATTCTTACTTTCTTTAGTTATAACTTTAGACTTATAAACTAAAGTAAATAAATAGATAATTTCTAAGTATTCCTTTATAAATTATTTATAAAAGCTTAAAAAGCTAAAGAGTTCTAAGACTCTTTATACTATTATAGGTATCTCTTAGTCTAATATTACTTAGATTTTAATTAGGTCTATTTTTAAGCCCTATAAAGTAATAATAAGGCTTAAAAACTTAATTTTTTATTAGTAAAATTAATACTTTTTAATATTAATATAAAATCTATTTATACGTAGGCGCTTAAGTACTATTTTATAGTACTTAATATAATCTTCTAGGTTATCTAAAAATATAAGGACGTTATTTAAGTAAGTAGTATAAAATATATCTAGATATTTAAAAAGTACTTTATTAATTACCTATTAAAAGGTAGTAGGCGTATTATAAAGGCTAAAAGGTATTACTTTATATTAGTAAGTCTCTTAGCGAGTAGAGAATACTATAAGCTATTTTAAACCTTTTTTAATACATACCTAATTAAAGACGTAGATTATATTAAAAGTAGAAAACTAAAATAACTATATAAGTTTAGTAAAAGTTTCTTAAAAGAAAAAGATAAAGTACTAGTTCTTAACTATAGTCTTATTAAGTTTATAGTAGTCTATATAGATTTATATACTACTTTTAGGCTTATAGATAAGAAAAAGATTAAACTAAACTAATAAGTAATATTTTTTAATATAACCTTATTTAGAGAGGTCTTTAATATACTTTTAGACTATATTAAGTATTTATAGTAAGAGTAGATATAGCTTATAGTTAGGAAGCTTAGTATTTAGCTTAACTTTAATTTTATAGTTAAATTCTAAGCTATTAAGTATTACGTTTACTACCTTATAGTTAAATATAAATAAAATATTATAGTATTTTAAAAAGACTAATAATAAAAGATTAAAGTTAACTTATTCTTTTATAAATTTTTTAAAGTTGTCTAAGTTAATAGTTTTATAGACGTCTTTTATAGAGATTATAAAAGGGTTAGATTTAAAAAAATAGGTATATATATCTTTATAGCGTATATATACCTAAATAGCTTATAAGCTAACTATCTAAATATCTAATCTATAGTTAGTAATAAATTTCTAGTATAAGTTCTAGTACTAATCTAGCTATAATATCCCTAGTTAGGGCTTATCTAGTAGCATAGTATTTATATCCTAAGATTTATAACCTTTTATATATCCTTTAATTAGTATATTACTTTTAATACTATAGTTAGCTTTATAATATTTACTAAGAAACTAGATACTACTATACTTATATAAATACTAAGGTTTATATACTACTAGCTATTTATAGCTAAAGTAAAAGTCTACTTTAACTAAGTTATCTTAAAGTAGTACTTAAGTCTAGTAAAAATAGTTCTTAATTTTAAAATAGAAGTAAATTTTATATATAATTTTTTAGTTTATTTTATAATAGTTACCTACTTACTTATAGGTAAGTAACTAAATTAGTATAAGCTAGGCTAACTTAGCTATATATTTTATTATAAAGTTAGTTATTACTTTATTATTAATAAGGCTCTTATATATATATAGGGTAGTATTATATTACTCTATAAAGGTTTAAAAGACTAGCTTAGGTAGCTTACTCTTATTATAGCTATCTAAGTCTACTAAACCTTAAGTTAGTTTAGTAGCTAACTTTACTTCTAGCTATTAAAAGAAAGTTAAACTTTTTAAGTTATATTTTTATTATTACTTTTACTATTTATAGTTTATTTTTCTTAATTTATAATTTAAAACTAGGGGTTAGTAAAATTTTTTTCTTCTAAGTTAAGGTATTTTTACTTTTTATACTTAATATATTCTTTATTTATAGTTCTATAGTTATATATCTTAAGTTTCTTATATTTATAGGCTAAGTATTCTAGTTTACTATAGTTATAGTAATTATAAATAATACTCTAAATAACTATAGTATTTTAAGGTTACTTTATATTACTTACTAACTTTATTTTCTTAGACTTTAAAGAGTTTATTTAAAGAGTACCTAAGTTAGCGTAATCTATAAATCTAGTAGTTTAGTTAGTTAGAAACTAGTTTATTAAATTAAAGCTATATATAAAGTTAGAGGGGTAGCTAGTAGAGTTTTAAACTTACCTACTATAAGAGTAGAGGTAATTATATACTAAAGTACTTATATTAATATATACTATAAAAGTATTTTAGTTATTAATATTATAGTTTAGAGTTACCTATAGCTATCTAAAAAGCTTTTTTTTAAACTCTTATTTTATCTAATATACGTTAAGGCCTACCTATAGCGCTAGTACTTAAAACTTTAAGTAAAACTTATAAGTATTACTAGCTACTATTTCTTTTATAGTATAGTTAGTATTAGACTATTATAGTTAAAATAGCTTACTTAAAGTAGTAGTATATAAGTTTTTATTCTTAAACTAAATAAGTAACTTCTATAGGTAATTATAGAAAGTAGTAAATTTAGCTAAGTAAGAGCCTAAAGGTTTTATTATAGTATAAGCTAGTCTCTTTAAGCTATTATATAATATTATAATATAAGTATTTTTATTAGATATTATTATAATATTTATACTAAGGTAGTTAAGAAAGGCACTTACTTACTAAACTATATTTTAAGCTAGTACTCCTAAAAAGGTTAAAGGGCGTTATAGAAGCTTAGATTTATAAAGTTTTATATTATAAAGGTAAATATAATACTAGTATACTTACTATAATCCTAATATATTTAATTACGCTTATAAAGTTAGCTATAACTATTTTTTAAGAGTAGTTATATATTACTACTAGACTTTAGTCTCTATATATAGGTTAAATAGTATTATAAACTACTACTATAATTACGTAGGTTACTAGTAAGAGGTAAAACCTAGACTTATATATAGATTTATAAAAGCTAATACCTAATTATAATTTACTAGGTATATTATAGCTAAGGTAAGTAATACTACTAGTAAAGTTATCTATAACTTTATTAAAGCTACTTATACTATTACTTAAGCCTATTAAAGTTAATTATAAAGTTTTATAACTATATTTTAGGTAATACGTATAGTCTATATACGTACTTAAGTTACTACTAAGAGGTTATTCTAAAGTACTACTAGTTATTACTAAAAATCTACTACTTAGTCTATTATTAATTATACTTAACGCTTAGCGTTACGCTAAAAAGTCCTTATTATAAATAAAAATACTAGTACTATAATAGTAAGTTCTTTATAAAAAAAGGCTTAAAGCTACTCTAAAGGGTAGTTAGTTATTAGGTATTATCTAAACTCTAAAAAAAGGGATTTTAAAACTACTATTATAAGTAGTATATCTTTATATAATATATATCCTATATTCTAGTAAGTATAAATATAATTTTATAAGTTTAAGTTAATATTTATATTAAGCTTTAGTATAGACTATAAGAAGGCTAAGTTAATAAATACCTATCCTATTAGGTCCCTACTAAATAGATTATTAATTACTATATTATAGAGTCTTTACTAGTAAGCGTTATTTATTATATATTTTATATACTATAGTAGGTCCTTAGTTACTAAGCTAGTATTTACTAAAAATAACTATTAAAGTTTATACTCTTCTTCTACTACTATAGGGTAACCTACTATTATTTCTATATTTTATTCCTATAACTATATAGGGTTAGATAGTAGTATTACTTTATTATTAGATTTTTATACTATATTTACTTTTTATATTATATTATTAGTTTTCTTTTTAGCTACTATACTTATAATACTAGTATAGCTAAACCTACAGCTTATAGAATATAGTTACTTTACTATACTTTTTAGTAGAGTACTTATACTAAGTAAGTTAAATAAGTTTTATAGGCGTAAACTTTTATCTTATTATAAGAGTTAAGTCCTCTAGATAGCGCCCTTTAGTAGGGTCTTTACGCGCCTATTAAGTATTATAAAGGCTATATAGGCGTAGTAAAGCTATATAGGTAGGTATTATATAGGCAGGGTATTATATAGACGGGGTACTATATAGGCTAGGTATTATATAGGTAGGATACTATATAGGCGGGATGCTATATAGGCGGGGTATTATATAGGCTAGATGCTATATAGGTAGGGTACTATATAGGCTAAAATAAAAAAAAGGAGAGCTACTATTATATAAAAGTACGTCTAGGGCTATTATATAGTTACTAAGTAAGTAGAGAGTTAGTAATATTAAAGGTTATATTAATAAAATAAATAAGATAATAGCTAGTTAAGAAGAGAAGAGTATAAAGCTAAATAAGTATTTATACCCTACCTTAAATACTAAGCCTTTAGCTTATAAAACCTATACTAGTCTAGAAGAGTAAATAGCTAAGTAGTAAGTAAAAGAAGTTACTAGGTAAGTTACCTAGTAGCTTCTATCTAGTTTTATACTAGCTACCTATACTAACCAGCTACGAGTCCTAACAATAAGCTACCTATTTATTAGTAAGCCTAGTAAGTTTATTAATAAATAATTAAGCTAAGTAATTAGAGTCTAGGTATTTATTTTAATTATAAAGTATACTTTATAAAGCTAAGTATAAAACTTTTTTAAAGCTTAAAAAATAACTCTATATTCTAATTTAATTAAATACTATTTTAATTTAATCTTTAACTATAGAGTACTTTTAAAGTAAATTAAATATTTTTACTTATTTTATTTAACTTACTTTAAAACTACTTTACTTTTTTTAGTAAAAGTATTTATACTTAAAAAAATTAAAAGTTTAAAAGTATAATTAAGTAAAGCTAGTACTAGTACTATTATAATCTTATATTTTAAAGTTTTTATAGTTTAACTCTACTACTTTTTCTATTTTTATTTTATATTTTTTTATAGTAATATAAAGAGTAGATACGCTATAATAGTAAAGTATTTAATTTAAATATAGTAATATATATAAATACTAATAAATATCTTTACTTTCTTAATATTCTTATATTCTAGCTATTTAATAATTTTTACTACTTTTCTTAATTTTAAATATCTACTATTAGTATTAACTTTATAACTAATAATAATAAGACTTTTTATTTTTTAGTAGTACTTTTTTATTAAAACTATTATATTTACTTTTTTAATATTAGCTAGAATTTAGTTTAGCTACTAAATATATTTAAAGATATATTACTTAATACTTAAAAAAGCCTTTTTATTATTATAAGCTATTTTAGAGCTACTAGCTACTATATTATTAATAAAAAATATATAGTTATATAAAAAGTATTATAAAAGAATCTTTATAATAATATAAAAAAAGGCTATAACTAAGTTTATTACTCTTTAAACTATAGTATAGTAGTAAACTAGTTTAACTAGTATATAAAATATAATAATATCTTAACTTAATAAGTAGAGCGTAATTTAGTTATACTTAAAAAAGATATCTATTAGTATAATAATTTTATATTTTATATATTATTTAGAAAAGTTATCTACTAATAGTAAAAAGTTTATATTTTAAATAGTAATTATATTAATCTTTTATATATTATTAATTAACTTTAGATCTTTATTTTTCTTTAAAACTAAAAATTAAGAGTTATAGTACTAGCTATTATATAGTTTTAGTATTCCTTATTTAATATATTTATTAATTATTAAAATATACTTACCTTCTAGCTTTTTTAGTAAGTAAAAAAGGTTAACTTACTATATTTTATACTTTATAGTTTTAATTTTATATAAAGGGCTAATATTAAGATATATATATTTAGATTCTATTTATATAAAGATAATTATAGCCTCTTTATTAAATAGTATTTCTATTATAAAGTATACTTTTTATAGTAAAAGTTATAGTTTAAAGTTTTATTAAGATAGTTATTCTTAAGTAAGCCTAGTACCTTAAAAAAAGACTATATATTTTCTTTTAAAAAAGTAGTTAAATAGTCTAATATTAAAAGGCCTAAGGCTGTTATAAAGTATTTAGTTTTAAATAGTAATATTTTACTATTTTAAGTTACTAAACTTTATAAGTTTTTTAGTTTATAGTATATTAATAGGTTATACTTTCTTAGCTACTATCTTATAAAGAGTATTAACTTATAATTTTTTAGCTATTATCTCTATAGTTTACTTTTTATATACTTAGTAACTAAGCTTAGTTATAATTAGTTTTTAAGATATATTTAAGCTAAATACTTTTTCTAGCTCTTTATTTATACTAACTTTAAATTTTAGAGTATACTACTTACTAACTTACTAGTAATCTTTATTAATAAATATAAAGTTAAATTTACTAAAGCTTTAGAGTTTATTTAGTAGTAGAACTAGTTAGTATAAAGTATAAATACTTAGAGGTATTACTTAGTACTAAAAGGACTATATTATTATAATATTATATAATAGTTTTTATAGTTATACTAAGTTTATTATATACTTAAGTAGGTAGTCTTCTTTAGTAGAGCTACTTACTAGACGTTTAAAGTCTCTAGTCTTATTATATAACTTTTATTATTTATTAGTAGAAAGTCTAATATAATAAAAACTAAGCTATACTAGCTATCTAATAAAAAGATATAATACTAAATATAGCTATATGCGTTATACTATATAAATAGTTAAACTAATATATACTAAAGCCTACTAAAGATAATACTCCTCTAAAGGTTATAAATAATATAAAAATTTATATATATAGTTAGTCTTTTAATAGTAATAGAGACGTTTTATATAGTTTTAATAAATATATTTTATAATCTATTTACTAAAGATATACTACTAGTTCTACTACTATTATTAGCTTAGAGAATATATAGTATCTTTAGTATATTAGTAGTTAATAGTTATATAATATTTATTATTACTTTAGTATTAATTAAGTACTTTACTTAGTACTTATTATAAGTAATATTTACTTATACTATTAGAAGGTTTAACTATATTATACTTTTATTAGCTACTTTTATTATTATATTTATAAACTCTACTAGAGCTTTATCTTAATTCTTAATAAAAGTATCTCTATAATCTATTACTAAGTATTTTAACTATATAAGGAAGACCTCTAGTTATAAAGTACTAATAAAAAGAAATTATATATCTTAATTTAGCTTAGTACTAGTTAATAGTATCTAATTAAAATTTAGATAAGTCTACTTTACTAAATTCTAATTAGTTAATAGGTCTAGTTTAGGCTTAGCTAAAAAATTTACTATAATCTTATAGATATTTACTTTAAGTTAAGATAGTTATAAGTATTTATTATTTTTATTACTCTCTACTTTTTATATTACTTATAGTATATAATCTTATATAGCTAAGAACTATATAAAGTTTATAATATAAATAGAGTAAACTTTTTAGTTTATAATAGCTATTATAACTAATTTAGGTATTATAAATTTTATTAATTTAGTAAGGTTATTAAATTTAACTTTCTTTAATAACCTAGAGCTTTATATACTAAGTAGGGGATAAATAATATTAAAAGATATATTATAAGGGTATACTTTTTAAAGTACTTTAAGTATATTATTTATACTATTAAGTAAATACTAACTATTTAGTAAGTCTTTAAAATCTTTAGCTTAACCTAGTATTAGTTTTAAAGTTAACCTACTAACTATTTAACTTTTAGCCTTACTTTTTTTAATCTCTTATTATACCCTTTCTACTACTTTATTAGTAATCCTTATTTTTAATAGCCTATCTTATTTTTTAACCCTTTTATCTACTATAGTATATATACTAGTAAAGATAATATTAAGTTAATTAACTTTATTAATAAAGGTAAAGGCTTTAATTATATTATCTAGCTTAAAAAACTAAGACTAGAATTACTTTAGGTTAGAAAGAGATTTAGTAAATAAGCTAAAAGTCTTTATAGCTATTAAAGTTTAAGTAGTTATAATATTCTACTCTAGTACCTTAAAGATATTTATAGAAGTATTTTTTTATAAAATAAGCTTAAGTAGCTAAATAAACTTCTTTAGCTTTATTATAGTAGCTTAGTTTTAGTTAAGGTTATAGTTTATAATATTAAAAAATTCTTTAAGCTTATTTTAGATTTACTATAGTTATAAGCTTTAAAATAAACGCTTATTAAAAGACTTAAGTAAATAGCTATAAGGGCTATACTAATACTCTAGGTATATTTTAGTATCTTTATTTTTTTATAATCTAGTAGTACTAGCTACGCTTAGTTAAGCTTAAGAAGTCTATATAATTTTACTATTAGTATTCTTCTTTAAAGTAAATATAGTAGTAACTATCTATTATAGTATTAGTTCTAATATAATAAATACTTAAGTTAAAATTAACTATTTACTTTTACTAGCTAATATATAACCTATTATTCTTATAGTTTATAAGTAGCTCTTAGATACTATATATTTTAATAAAGTATAAAAGATTAGCTAGTTTATAAAAGAGAGGCTTAAGTATAAGTATATAAGAAAAAGCTTTAATTTAGCTAATTATTAACTTTTTTTTAAACTAAGTTATAAGATTTTTTATTATAGAGTCTATATTATTTAAAAGAGGCTTTTTTACTAGCTTTTTATTTTAATACTTATTTATTTCTTCTAAGATAGTTTTAATATTAACTTAAAAATAAGTATAGTCTTATTAAATAATATACTAAGTCTATACTATAGACTAATAGATATACTTAAGATTTAAAGATTAGATTTTCTCTTTCTTCTAGTAGTAACTATATATAAAGTAATAAATTTTCTTTATATTATATAAAGCTAAATCCTTTAGTATTAGGCTACTAGGTATATTATATAATATAGCTTATTTATTATCTTTAGATAAGCTATAAAAAAAGTAATAGCTTTTCTTTTTTATAGCTATCTTTTTATTTTTAATATAAGCCTCTATATATAAGAGGAATAATATATAGTACTTAGTAAATAGTAAAAGATTTTTAGTAATATTAAAAATATATATATTAAAAAAAATTTAAGTATTTATATAGTATACTATATTAGTTTTATACTAGAAGTTTTTTATACTTTTTTAAAATACTTTCTAAGTATAATCTTTAAATCTAAAAAGCTTTTTAATTTATTACTTAACTAATAGCTAATACTATTTAAGAAGAATATTAACCTATTAAGTTTTATTATACTTAGTATTTTTAGCTTAATAGTTATAGTTTTTTAATTACTTAGTTACTTTATTACTATTAAAGAAAGTTATACTACTAGTAATATATATTAAAATAAATTACTTTATATTTTTAATAGAAATATTAGATATAATACTTTTAGATTCTTTAAATAGAGTAGTTATAATAAGTATATAAATAGCTAAGGTATTTATATATACTAAAGTATAAAGGCTAGATATAGAAGATAAGTAATAAATATATTTAAAATATCTTACTAAAGGCTTCTAGATAAACAACTAACTTATAGTAAATATTTAACTTAATAATAAACTTAATATTAAATAACTAGTTTCTTAATAACTTTCTTTAATATATATTACTATAAAATATTTACTATCTCTTTACTACTCTTTTTTAGTTAAATATTTTAAACTAGCTAGTATTAACTTTTATAACTTACTATTTCTCTTTTTATTTTACTATAGCTTTTTTAGTCTAGCTCTTTCTTTAAGTTTAATAAAAAGTAATTTTTAGTAATTTTTAAAGTTTCTTAGTCTAGCTATATAATAAGTCTCCTATTCTAGCTAAGTTTTTTATATATAATAATAATTCTTTATAGGCTTAGTATTTACTTATAGATAATAGATAATAAATAATATAAATAATATAGATAATAATTTTTTATAGACTTAGCTTTTACTTATAGATAATAGGTACTTTATACTAAGTAGTATCTAACTATACTATTATTATAAATCTTTACTTTACTAAGTATTTACTACTAAGTATTAGTAAACTATTAAACCTTTTAAGTATTATTAATTTATATTAGTAGTAAAGTATATAAAATTTAGTTAACTTATAGCTAGTAAGATATTTAAATATTATTATAATAAAAGTAAAAGTTAATAGCTAAAGAGGAAAAAATTATATATTACTTATTCTATAAGTATAATGTCTAGTAGTTAATAGATAGCTTGCCCTTATAGGCAAGCTGCCTCTCTATATAGTACTAACTACCTAATTAGCGATTACATCGCCTACGGTACAATACCTATACTATACCCTTTAAAACTTATCTAAATTACTTAATTTTAGGTGTAATTAATAGAAAATTATTAAAATAATTTATAAAATTACTTATATTATTTACGGAGTAAGGAACGAACGTAGTAAATTTTAGTAATAAAAATACTTAGCGCCCCTACTAGCTTAAAAAACCTAAGGCTAAACTTTAGGCTTAATTAAGTAATTAAATTTCCTAATTTAATTTTTATCTAAACAGTTTTTCCGTTCTGGCCTATACAGTAAGTAATAAATCTAAAATATTAGTTATATAGAGAAAATAAAGCTCTTTAAAATATACTATTTAGTTTTGTTATAGCAAGTACAGTTATAGAGATATAAATTAAAAACTAAATTTTAATAAAAGATTAAATTTAATTTTTATTAACTATTAAATAAGGGCTTAATTATGTTTAAAATTTAAACTTAATATACTACTATATATAGTACTAATCTAGAATTAAACTTTATTTTTAGTAATAATATCTAGCTAGAAATAAATTCTATAATAAAAAGTATTAGGCTAAGTATTAGGCTACTTTATTATTATAATTTTTATAAATTAATTCTTAGTAATTTTCTTAATCTAAAATAGGGCCCTATTAGCCTATTATTTATATAACAAAGTTAGAATTAAAGTTTATTTATAAACCTTAAATATAATAAGAAATAGATTAGTATTAAAAAAGTATTAGACTAGGTATTAAGCTTTATAAGTATAATAATTTATTTAGAAGTAGTCTTACTATATAAAATTATTCTATTTTATTTAGAAAATATTATATAAGTTAGTATATATAATATAAATTTTAGTTATTTAATAATAATAATATTTACTATTAATCGCAGAGGATTTATTCTAGGGGTTCTAGGGGGGCAGGCCCTCCTAGTATTTAAAATAAAGTATATAAAATAAAGATAATAAAAGAGGGTCCTAGAGGGTTTCCTCCTAGATTATATAAAATAATAACTATATTAAACAATATATTAATAACTATATTAATAGCTATAATAATAACTATATTAATAACTATGTTAATAACTATAATAATAACTATAATAATAACTATAATTCTAATATACTAATATATAAATATATATATATAATTTAATTCTAATATACTACTATATATAATTTAATTCTAATATATTAATGTATATATATATTATATTTAACTCTAATATATTAATGTATATATCTATTATTTAACTCTATTATTATTCTATATATATATATATATCTTACTTAACCTTATTATAATACTATATATATATTATTTAACTCTATTATAATTCTATATATCTATTATTAAACTCTATTATATATATTATATAATTTAAATATATTAATATATATATATATATATTCTTACTCTGTAATATTAGTTTTATTTATAAATAAAATTATAGTATATTATATAATAGTATCGTATAAGTATACGCGTAGATAGAGAGGTTAATAGTAGTATAAAAATTATAGTTTAAAAGTATAATATACTAATAAGTACTAGATAATACTAGTAGCTAAAGACTTTTATACTTAAAATAATAGCCTATTATAAGTAGTAGGTAAGTTATATATAAGTACTTACTTTTTACTACCTTTAGAAGCCTAAGAGTAGGTAACTACTTTTTATTTAGTAGTTATATTAGTATAGTAATTATTCTAGTACTAGTTACTAAGTAAGTTTAAATATTACTTTATTTTATAAACTTATTTAAACCTACTATAATTTTAACCTTTTTTAATATTTTATTAATATAAGTATACTAAATAATAGAATAGGTATACTAAATAAAGGCTACTATATTTTTTAGTTAATTTTTTATATTAAGAATTATTAGTAATATTATTAATTATAGTAATAATTAAGTTTTAGCTTAAATATAAAAAATTAATAATTTTTAAGTCTAAGTCTTTAGTAGGTCTTTAATAACCTTTTTTTTAAAAAAGTTTTATATTAAAGATTTTAGTATTAATATTAATACTATTTTTATTATAAGTAAATATTATATTATTTTTTTAATACTAGCTAAGCTTTTAAGGCTTTCTTTTTACTATAGCTTTACTTCTTTACTTAGAGCTAAGTACTAGTAAAAGTTTTATTTTAAAATTTACTAGCTAAAATATTTTAAATATAAAATTTAAAAAGCTTAATAATATTAATAAGTAAGTATATTATTAGCTTTTTATACTAAAAAGCTAAATTATATTTTTTTTATAGTAAATACTTAAATATTAATTCTTTAATTAAGCTATTCTTTTAAATTTAGTATAATAATAAAATTTTAAAAATACTACTATTATTATTTATATAAATATAGTAGTAAGACTTTACTAAGTACTATTACTTAAATTATACTATATAAGATTACTATAGTTATAACTATATCTTTATTCTTTTTAATAACCTAAAATATAGGCTTTTTTAAATATTAATTAATAAACTATTTTACTAATAGCTAGCTATTAGCTTACTACTAAATAAGCTTTAAAGAATAATTTAAAAAGTTATTTAAAATTTAAAAAATTATATATTTTAAGACTTTTAATTTTAGAGATTTAATATTTATAAAACTTAGTATACTATATTAACTAAAGCTTTACTTAATAGGCTTCTTACCTATAAGGCTTAATATACTATATTAATTAAGACTTTTATAAATAGTATCTACTAAGTAGTAGGCTAAGTTTAAATTAAACTTTAAAAAGCTATAAAAAAATTAAAAGTATAATACTTATATATTATAAGATAATTAAATTTAAATATAAAAGGCTACCTTAATAGTTTAAGTATAGAGTAATAATAAGTAAATTTAATATAGAGCTATAAAAGCTCTTAGATAGGCTTTTAAAGATAGCCTTTATACTAAAGTTTAAATAAGCCTTTATATTATAAAGTATTATAACTATAGTATAGTACTTTTAACTATTATAAGTACTAAGAAAGTATCTAAGTAGTACTATTTAGTAGTAATACTAAAAAAAAATAAAAAAAATACTAAAGCTAACTAGCTAAGGCCTTAGAGGCTTAGCTTATAATAGATATTATTTATTAAAATAGTAAAGAGGTTAGATTTAAAGAAATAAGTATATATATCTTTATAGTATATATATACTTAAATAGCTTATAAGCTAACTATTTAAATATTTAATTTATAATTAGTAATAAATTTCTAGTATAAGTCTTAGTATTAGTTTAGCTATAGTATTTTTAGTTAAGGCTTATTTAAAGGCTTAGCGTTTATATTTTAAAGTTTATAGCCTTTTATATATTTTTTAATTAGTATATTATTTTTAATACTATAGTTAGCTTTATAATACTTACTAAAAAACTAAATACTACTATACTTATATAAATACTAAAGTTTATATATAGCTAGTTATTTATAGCTAAAGTAAAAATTTACTTTAACTAAATTATTTTAAAGTAATACTTAAGTCTAGTAAAAATAGTCTTTACTTTTTAAAAAAAAAAGTAAACTTTATATATAATTTTTTAGCTTATTTTATAATAGTTACTTACTTATCTATAGGTAAGTAATAGGATTAGTATAAATTATACTAATTTAGCTATATATTTTATTATAAAGTTAGTTATTATTTTATTATTAATAAAGCTTTTATATATATATATAAAGTAGTATTATATTATCTTATAAAAGAAAGTTTAAAAAACTAACTTAAGTAGTATATTTTTATTATAGCTATTTAAGTTTACTAATTTTTAAGTTAGTTTAATAGCTAACTTTACTTTTAGTTATTAAAAAAGGTAGCCTCTAAATAGACACCCTCTTTAGCTAAACAGATACCCCTCTTTTTTAGCTTTTTTAAAAAACCTAATTATAACTTTTTTATTATAATATCTATTAAAAATCTAAAATGTAGGTTTAATAGAGAATTAAATTGTACTATAAGTATATTAAAATAGGTTTTTAATAACTAGTATACTTATAGTTATATAAATTATTTAAAAAGTATAGCTAGTAAGACTTACTTAAGGCTCGCTTAAGATTTTAGCTATAAGGAAAATTAAAACATTAATAATTAATATCTTAATAAATAGTAGACCTAAAATTCTAATTTTAAAACTATAATATTATTTATATAATAGGCTATATTATTAGTATTTTAGATTACTTTTATTAATTCTATTTACTTTATTATATAGCTATAAAAGGGGGGGTGTCTGTTTAGCTAAAGGGGGTATCTATTTAAGGGCTACCTTAAAAAAAAGTTAAGTATTTAAAATTATATTTTTATTATTATTTTTATTATTTATAGTTTATCTTTCTTAGTTTATAATTTAAAACTAAAAATTAATAAAATTTTCTTCTTTTAAGTTAAAGTAGTCTTATTTTTTATACTTAATATATTTTTTATTTATAGTCCTATAGTTATAGGTAGCCTTTAAATAAATACTCCCTTTAGCTAAATAAATACTCTCCTTTTTTAGCTTTTTTAAAAAACTTAATTATAACTTTTCTATTATAATATTTATTAAAAATCTAAGAAATAGGTTTAATAGAGAATAGAAATTATACTATAGGTCTATAAAAATACTTTTTTAATAACTAGTATAGTTATACCTATATAAATTATTTAAAAAGTGTAGCTAGTAAACCTTAGTTAAGTCTTATATAAGATTTTAGCTATAAAAAAAATTAAAATTTTAATAATTAATACCTTAATAAATAGTAGACCTAAAATTATAATTTTAAAGCTATAATATTATTTAAATAATAAACTATATTATTAGTATTTTAGATTACTTTTATTAATTCTATTTATTTTATTATTTATAGAGTAAAGAACGAACGTAGTAAATTTTAGTAATAAAAATACTTAGCGCCTCTACTAGCTTAAAAAACCTAAGGCTAAACCTTAGGCCTAATTAGGTAATTAAATTTCCTAATTTAATTTTTATCTAAATAGTTTTTCCGTTCTAGCCTACTTAGTAAGTAATAAATCTAAAATATTAGTTTTATAGAGAAAATAGAGCTCTTTAAAATATACTATTTAGTTTTGTTATAGC
>ML977409.1:3229-16086 GCA_010015825.1 Lophiotrema nucula
GTATTAAAGTAGATAGTAAGTATTAAGATAAATAGTAGTTAACCTTACTAAATTTAAGAGGATATAATAATATTATAAAGTATTAAGCTTACTTAGTAAGCTCGCTTAATTACGTAATTATATAAATATTATAATTTATTAATATTTAAACACCTTTTTATTAACGTAGCAGTAGAGGCTACTTATTTTTATATATAATTTAGTAATACCTATCTATTTTAGTCTTAGAAAAAATAAAAAATAAAAATAAGGTTAAAGAAGTTTATCTAGCTATTTAAGCCTATCTAATAGAGAAATACTTTTATAAATATTTTTAAAATACTAAAGTAAAATATTATAACTACTTAAACTTTAGTAGTTATAAAGACTCTTAGCTTATTTACTAAATTTTTTTCTAACTTAGAGTAATTCTAGTCTTAGTTTTTTAAGCTAAATAATATTGTGCCGTAGGCGATGTAATCGCCAATTAGGTAGTAAGTACTATATAGAGAGACAGCTTGCCTATAAGGGTAGGCTATCGATTAGTCTATCAACTACTAGACATTATACTCGTAGAATAGGTAATATACAATTCTTTTCTCCTTAGCTATTAATTTTTACTCTTGTTACAATAGTATTTAAGCATCCTGCTGGCTACAAGTCAACCGAATTCTATATACCCTACTACTAACACAATATAATTAAAGCTTTTATTTTTATTAATAAAGTTAATTAGTTTAATATTATTTCTACTAGTATATACGCGACAGTAGGCGGAAAGATTAAAAAATAAAAAAAACTATTAAAAAAAAGAATTACTAATAAGGTAGTAGAGAAGATATAATAAAAGATTAAAAAGAGTAAGGCTAAAAGCTAAATAGTTAGTAAGTTAACTCTAGAACTAATACTAAGTTAAGCTAAAAATTTTAAAAATTTACTAAATAGTTAATATCTACTTAATAGTATAGATAATATACTTAAAGTACTCTAAGAAGTATACCTTTATAATATATCTTTTAATATTATTTATCCTCTACTTAGTATATAAAGCTTTAAGTTATTAAAAAAAGTTAAATTTAATAACTTTACTAGATTAATAAACTTTATAATACCTAAATTAGTTATAATAGCTATTATAAACTAAGAAGTTTATTCTATTTATATTATAAACCTTATATAGTTCCTAGCTATATAAGATTATATACTATAAGTAATATAAAAAGTAAAAAGTAATAAAAGTAGTAAGTACTTATAATTTTCTTAACTTAAAGTAAATATCTATAAGATTATAATAAATTTTTTAGCTAAGCTTAAGCTAGACTTATTAACTAATTAGAATTTAGTAGAGTAGACTTATCTAAATTTTAATTAAATACTATTAACTAGTGCTAAGCTAAATTAGAATATATAATTTCCTTTTATTAGTACTCTATAACTAGAGGTCTTCTTTATATAATTAAAATATTTAATAATAGACTATAGAGATATCTTTACTAAGGATTAAGATAAAGCTTTAATAAAGTTTATAAATATAATAATAAAGGTAGCTAATAAAGATATAATATAGTTAAACCTTTTAATAGTATAGGCGAATATTACTTATAATAGGTACTAGGTAAAGTATTTAATTAATACTAAAGTAATAATAAATATTATATAACTATTAATTATTAATATACTAAAGATACTATATATTCTCTAGGCTAATAATAGTAGTAGAATTAGTAGTATATTATTAGTAAATAAATTATTAGACGCGTTTATTAAAACTATATAGAATATTTCTATTACTATTAAAAGACTAACTATATATATAAATTTTTATATTATCTATAATTTTTAGAGAAGTATTATCTTTAGTAGGCTTTAGTATATATTAGTTTAACTATCTATATAGTATAACGCGTATAGCTGTATCTAGTATTATATTTTTTTATTAAATAGCTAATATAGCTTAGTTTTTATTATATTAAACTCTCTACTAATAAATAATAAGAGTTTTATAATAAAACTAAAGACTTTAAATATTTAGTAAGTAGCTTTACTAAAAAGAACTACCTACTTAAGTATATAGTAAACCTAGTATAACTATAAAAACTATTATATAATATTATAACTATATAGTCCTTTTAGTACTAAGTAATACCTCTAAGTATTTATACTTTATACTAACTAATTCTACTACTAAATAGACTCTAAAGCTTTAGTAAATTTAACTTTATATTTACTAATAAAAATTACTAGTAAGTTAGTAAGTAGTATACTTTAAAATTTAAAGTTAATATAAATAAAGAACTAAAGAAAGTATTTAGCTTAGATATACTTTAAAAACTAATTATAACTAAGCTTAGTTACTAAGTATATAAAGAGTAAACTATAAAGATAGTAGCTAAAAAACTATAAGTTAATACTCTTTATAAAATAGTAATTAAGAAAGTATAACTTATTAATATACTATAAACTAAAAAACTTATAAAGTTTAGTAACCTAAAATAATAAAATATTACTATTTAAAATTAAATACTCTATAATAGCCTTAAGCCTCTTAATATTAGACTATTTAACTACTTTTTTAAAAAAAGATATATAGTCTTTTCTTAAAGTACTAGGCTTACTTAAGAATAACTATTTTAATAAAACTTTAAACTATAACTTTTACTATAAGAAGTATATCTTATAATAGAGATACTATTTAATAGAGAAGTTATAATTATCTTTATATAAATATAATTAGGATGTATATATCTTAATATTAGCTCTTTATATAAAATTAGAACTATAGAGTATAAAATATAGTAAATTAACTCTTTTTATTTACTAAAAAAGCTAGAAGATAAGTATATCTTAATAATTAATAAATATATTAAGTAAAGAATATTAAAATTATATAATAGCTAGTACTATAACTCTTAGTTCTTAGTTTTAAAAAAGAATAGAAATCTAAAGTTAATTAATAATATATAAAAAATTAATATAGTTACTATTTAAGATATAAACCTTTTACTATTAGTAAATAACTTCTTTAAGTAATATATAAAATATAAAATTATTATACTAATAGACTTTTTTTTTAAATATAACTAAATTACGCTCTACCTATTAAGTTAAAATATTATTATATTTTATATACTAGTTAGACTAGTTTACTACTATACTATAGTTTAAGAAGTAATAAACTTAGTTATAGCTTTTCTTTATATTATTATAAAAATTCTCTTATAATACTTTCTATATAACTATATACTTTTTATTAATAATATAGTAGCTAATAGCTCTAAAATAACTTATAATAATAAAGAGGCTTTTTTAAGTATTAAGTAATATATCTTTAAGTATATTTAGTAGCTAGACTAAATCTTAGCTAATATTAAAAGAGTAAATATAATAGTTTTAGTAAAGAAGTACTACTAAAAAGTAAAAAGTTTTATTATTATTAGCTATAAAGTAAATACTAATAGTAAATATCTAAAATTAAGGAAAGTAATAAAAATTATTAAATAGCTAGAATATAGGAATATTAAAAAAGTAAAGATATTTATTAGTATTTATATATACTATTATATCTAGGTTAAATACTTTACTATTATAGTATATCTACTCTTTATATTACTATAAAAAAATATAAAAAAAAAATAAAAAAAATAGTAAAGTTAGACTATAAAAACTTTAAAATATAAGATTATAATAGTACTAGTACTAGCCTTACTTAACTATACTTTTAAACTTTTAATTTTTTTAAATATAAATATTTTTACTAAGAAAGGTAGAGTAGTCTTAAAATAAGTTAAATAAAATAGTTAAAAATATTTAATTTACTTTAAAAGTGCCTTATAGTTAAAGACTAAATTAAAATAGTATTTTATTAAATTAAAATATAAAGTTATTTTTTAAGCTTTAAAAAAGTTTCGCGCCTAGCTTTATAAAGTATACTTTATAATTAAAATAAATACTTAAACCCTAATTACTTAGCTTAATTATTTATTAATAGACTTACTAGGCTTATTAATAAATAAATAGCTTATAATAATCTTAATATAGAATTTTAATATTAAATATATTCCTAAAAAGATTTATATTATTATAAATAAGCTATTTTACTACCTAAAGCTTAATAAGTAAGAGATAGTAAAATAAAAAAAAATTTAAAAGACTTTATTAAAGTATTACTTAACTATATAGAATTAAGTTATAATATAGTAAGTATAAAGTACTAACTTAGGCTTCTACTATTATAAATCCTATATAAATCTTATAATAATAATTTAAAAGCTATTATTTAATTTTTAAAAATATTAAAAATACTTTTAGGATTAGATTAATTCTAAGCTCTATTTTAAAAGAAAGTTACCCTAATATTCTTTATAGTAAAAAAATTACTATTTAAAAAGAAGTTATAATACTAAGCTATTTAGTAAGTAGTAGATAGCTAAAATCTATAGCTAGTTATAATTTAAAAGATCTACTATTAGCTAAAATACTAAAGTATAAATAGTACCTTTAGTATACTTAAAATATAATACTTTTAAAAAAATATATAAAATATAGTTATAAAAGTTTTATAGGCCTACCTTAAATACTAAAGGAGGTTAACTTTATAAAAAAAAAATATACTTACTATATCTTATACTACTACTATATAAAAATATATAACTATTAATATTATTTATATACTAAAGAGTAGAGGTAAGCACTTTCTTATTATTATTTAAAAAACTTTAATAGACTAGCTAGAAGCTAGAGTACTTATAAAAAATAATTTAATAGCTATTATAAAGTTTATATATAAAGATATTATCTATAAGTAAAAAGTCTATAGCTAAATATAAGTTAATAGTAGACTTAAAAATAAGGATATATTAAAAACTATCTTTAAACTATATAATATTATTTACTTATAGATCTTAGTATAGAATTTATAAGCCTAAGGATTTATTAAATATAAGTATATTTTAGTCTATAATACTCTTATAAAGTTACTTAGTAAGTAAGTAGATAATTTTTATATAGTAATACTAGTAGAGAGATATACTATTTAGGAAGAGTATAGCTATTTAGTAATATAGCTAATAACTAGCTAGAACCTATAACTCCTAATAGAATCTATCTTACTTATATAATAGATACTACTATAGAATAAAGTATAAACTTAAAATAAGCTAATTATAATTTATATAATATAATTTAATATACGTAACTAAAATTTATAGGATATAGTAGCCTATACCTAAAAACTCTAAGCCTAGAAAAAAGACTACTAAGATATTACTTAGAAGATTAAGTATTATATAATAAGTATAAGAAACCTAGTTCTAGTTTAGGATAGTTTCTATTAAGTTAATATATCTATAAAGATTAAACTTAATATACGCTAGATAGGCCTATACTAAGTAAGCTAGTTATTTTAAAACTAAGGCTACTATAAGTTAAAAGACCTTAATAGTACCCTACTAGTAAATATAGTCTTATTTAAAAATATTAAGCTATTTTTTTAGTACTTATTAAAAGATATTATAGAGGAAGATTATAGACGTATCTACCTATAAAACTTAGATTACTAGCACTAAAAGTATAAATAGAGAAAAACCCTAGCCTAATTTAATAGCTAGTAGATAAGACTACTAACCCTACTCTATTTTTAGTTATAGAAACTAGACCTACTTTAATAGTTATAGCTATTAAACTATTATTACCTAGCTAATCGTAATCTAACTATTAAAGTAGATAAAAAGTTTAATAAATACTAGCTATATTAGTTTATATAAGTCTATTTAAAATAATAAAATAAAATATAAAAGTAGAGGAGGCGAATATATAAACTTTTACTTTAAAGCTATTATATTTTTCTAATAGAATTTAGTTAATTATACTTATAGTTTACTAAACGCAGGCTATATATATTTATATATAAAAAAAAACTACTTAAAAATTCTAATATCTAATATATAAAATAGTATTAGAGAAAGTAGAAGAAAGAGATCTATATTATAATATTTTAATAAACTATTATAAGTTTTACTTAAGTAGAATAGATAAAATAAGTAAGCTATTATAAAGTAAAAGTTATAACTTAAGTAACTATAGTTAGGTTAATTTTAGTAACTATTTTTAGCTAATTAATATTTAGTAAAAGGACCTCTCTACTAAATCCTTATTAGCTAGTTTAATAATAGTAGTATCTAAAATAGATACTATAAATAGCTATATAGAGTAAAAGATAAATTAGATAAATTAGGCATATTTATAAAGACTAGCTAGATTACTTTAGCATTTAAAAAAGAGTAAGATTTACTATGTAAATAGTTAAAGTAGAGAAGATTAATAGTAGTATAGTAAGATTATAAATAAAGAAGATAATAATAGTTAATAACTTATATAATAAGTTAATAAGTAATATAGAAGTATAAATAAAATAAAGTATTATTACTATAGAACTTAAAGTAATATACTAGTAGCTAGAAATTCTAGTAGTAGTAGAAAAGTATATAAATATAAAAAGACTTACTATCTTTATAGTCTTTTCTCTATTTTACTTTTAGACTTTTTAAGTTATAAGCTACTAGTAGATATAGCTAAATTTAGTAACTATAAAATACTAACTAGTAATATCTTTATACCTCTTTACCTCTCTAAGATTAAGACTAAACTATAATATAAAAATTATTACTTATAAATTTAAATATAAGCCTTACTAGCTTTATTAAATATAGCTAAAACTTATATTTATATCTAGTATTATTATTAATTACTTTATAAAACCTTAGTTAGTATACCTTAGTATAAAAGTTAGTTTAAGTAACCTAAGGAATTATAAATAATAGTAAAATATTATAATATAAATAAGTAGTCTTTACTAATACTTAAGTAGTTTAGTAAAACTTTTAGTATACTAATAAATAAACTCTTATCTCCCTTACGCTTTTAAGCTTTCTTTATTTAATAGCCTAGTATTTTTTTAGTTATATTAATATCTCTACTATAGATTAGCTAAGTAGCTTAACCTTTTTAGCCTCTTTATTTTTAAAATATCTAGTAGTAAAAGTAGTAGGTATAAGAATAATAACTTATTAGTTAAAATATCCTACTTTAGAGTACTTAAGTTCTATAGCTAAATAATAACTTAAAGTTATACTTAAAAATTATTATCCCTAAAATAAAAATAATTATTATAAAAATTATTAATATATAAGTTTAAAAAATCTTAGCTATTACTTAAGCTAACGTTTATAATACTATCTTTAAAAGCTTATCTATTTATACTTATAAAATAGTATTATTTATAACTATAGTTACTAACTATATTTATTAAAATAGTAGAGCTATAAGTATTTATAGTAGCTATAAAGTACTTATTAGCTAGTATCTTTTTATTTATACTATATAAGACTAGCGCAGTAATAGGGCTAAGAACTTATTATAATACTATTAAGTTATATACTAGTAATAGAAAATAAAAGTAGTAGAGCTCTTATATAAAATTAATTTAATTTAGATATTATATAAAGTAATAAGTATTATATAGTATATTACTAGATAAATAACTCTACTATTTACTACTAATAGAATTAATATTATAATATATAATTATCTAGAGTATATAACTAAAGACTAGTTAAAAAAAATCTATATTACTAGTAAAGACTTTTATAAAGTATACTAGTATATTTACTATATATAAGAAGAATAGGATATATACTATTAAAAGATAGAAAAAGTAAAGTCTAATATATAGCTTTTAAAAAAAAGTAATACTATATACTTAGTTAATAAGTAACTAAAGTAATAGAGTATAAAAGAAATTAAAAATAACTAGTTAGTACTATAAATAGCTAGTAACTAAACTAGTATAGTCTTTATATAACTAAAAGATATATATTTTTTATATAAATAATAAGAGATTAAGGTAGAACTTAATCTTTTTATTAAGTATACCTACTTATATATAGGACCTATAGAATAAGAGTATTATAATATAGTAAAGTTACCTACTTATATACGTTATATTAGTCTATAAAATTTATCTAATATCTATATAATTAGTACTATATTAATAACTAATTAAAGCTATATAAATATACTTATACTTACTTTTAATATTAGTAATATCTTAGTAAGCTAGTATTTTACTTATAACTAAGATAATAAAGCTACTAGTAATATAAGTTAACTATTAATATAGTCTATAACTAGCCTAGTATAAGAAGCTTATTATAAAGTTATTAGTATAACTTTACTAGATACTAAGACTATACTTTAAATAAACTACTAACTAACTAGATCTTAGGTAAAGTAGCTAATAAATTAAGTCTAGTATAAAGACTTAGTTTAAGCTAAGTATATCTAAAATTATACGTTTTATAAAGAAGTACTTAATAGTATAGCCTTAAAAAACCTTAATAAAATACTTATAAATATTATTAATAAGAAATATTAGTACTATTTAAGTATACTATAAGTATAGTAAGATAAAGTCTTAGACTAAGTTTAGTAAAAAATATCTAGTATAAAAACTTTAGACTTTTTTAACTAGTACTTTAAATATACTAGTACTTAAGTAACTAAATTATATATATACTTTAACTATACTTATTTTATTACTAGTAAAATAAATCTTACTATTTAAAAGATAAACTATATAAACTTTACTTACCTTCTCTTCCTATTTATAAACGATTATTATTATATTATAATATAATAAGTATATAATAAGTAGTATATTCTCTTCTATATATTAGAGTATAAACTATAAAATATAGATAATCTACTTAGCTATTACTTCTTTCCTAAGCTAGTAGCGCTATAGATTAATTATAATAAAGTAATTAAAATACTAAACCTAAAGCTTATAGTTAATAAGTTTATATAAACTAAGATAGTAAATATAAATATTTTTAATTAAGTATTTTAAGATAATAACTTATCTAAAATTTTAACTAAAAAATACTTAATATATAAGTATTATACGCGTAGAATTAATAACTAAAGTAACTAAGGCTAAATTTAAACTATATATTATTTCCTCTTCTAGTAGCTTATTTATAGAGATATATTTTATTATATACTATATATAGTCTTTTAGTAGACTATATATCTTATCTTATACTTATACTATATAAAGAAGACTAAGGCTAGTAACCTAATCTACTTTTAATATATTAATATTAATTTTAAAGCTATAGTAAAGGATTAGGCTAATATAGATATAATTTAGAGTAGTATTTTATAGAATAATAAAAATAACTAGAACTATACTAAGATACTATCTAGGTTCTACTATTACCTAGTAAAATACTAGACTTAGTAAATATTAAAGGTATTTTTAAGCTAAAAAAGATTAAGACTTAGTATAATAAAAATAACTAGCTTAGTAAGATTTCTAGCTAATAGCCTAAAGTAAAGTAAAAGAAGGTTTTATATAAAAAAGGTAAAGTATAAATTAGTAATTCTTAGCTTCTATATAAATTAATAGGTTTTATAATATAAGAATACTATACTATACTACTATAGTTTATTAAAATAAATAATAATATAAAGACTATAGAAAATAATAAAATAGGTACTTATAAATAGTTAGTAACTATATATTAGTAGCTTTTAGTTAAGCTACTATCTTCTTTTAGCTACCCTAATATATATAGTAGTATTAAGAATATATTCTCTAGTATAATTTTACTATTCTTTTAGTCTAAAATTTTATAAGTAATATACTACTAAATATTTTAAAATAACCCCTTAGTCTATATAGAAATACTATACCTCTTTAGTAAAAATATAATAAAAGATTAATACTAAAGCTTTATTAATAAGTAGTAAGACGTATTTATAAGGTCTATTAAGGCTAACTAGCCTTTAGTATAATAGTTTAAGGTCTTTACTTATAGTAATAACTTTTACTAGTTATTAAATATAAATAAAACTAATACTAAATACCTAATATAAAACGTAGCTTATAAAAACCTCTTCTACGTAAAGGATATAAACCTAGATAAGTTATAGTAAATAAAGTAGTAAAATATATAATAGTATATAAAGAGGCTATTAAGCTAGGCTTAACTTAAAAAGAGTTATAAGTACTAGTTACTAATAAAAGTAATTTAAATATACTAGTTTTTAATAGTTTTAGTACTTAATAGGACTAAGTAGTAGGTAGAGGAGGTTTTATACTATAGGTAATATAATTACTAATTAGGTAGTTAGTACTATATAGAGAGATAGCTTATCTATAAAAGAAAGTTATCTATTAACTACTAGATATTATACTTAAAGAATAAGTAATATATAATTCTTTCCTCCTTAGCTATTAATTTTTACTCTTATTATAATAGTGTTTAAGCGTCCTACTAGCTGTAAGTTAACCGAATTCTATACACCCTACTACTAATACAGTAGTTAATAGATACTTAATTACTATCTATAAAGTAACTTACTTAATTAGTATTAAAAATAGTTAGAGTTTTTAATAATAAAATTATAATTTTACTATAATATTACCTTTAGAATAGAGGAGTATTAAAAGAAGATATAAACTATAAACTTAGGCTAGTATTTAAACTAGTAAACTAAATCTAAATAAAGTAACTTTAAAAGAGTAGTAAAAAAAGGCTATATATTTTTAATTAAAAACTACTTAAAATTACGCCTCTTTTAAAGAAGAAGATAGTTTTAAAAATTAATAAAAATAATAAAATCTTAGCTCTAGAGAAGAGATTAATAAAAGTAAAAATATAATATTAAGTTTTATAATTTATAATATATACCTAAAGGAACTATAGCTTTTAATAAGTAAAAATCTTAAACTTAAAAGTATTTAGTAAAATATATTTAAATTAAAAATACTTTTAATTTTAAATAAAGTTAAAAATTAATAATAACTTTAATAAAAAAAGTACTTTAAAAGAAATAGCTTATATATACTTATAACTAAAAAGAGTTATAGTAACTACTAAAATTTTATACTTTAATAAATATTAAAAGGCTTTTCTAAATAAGTTTTAAATTTTTTTTATTAAATAATATATAGACTTTTTAGTAAAGGAGTATATTTAAACTTATTTATATACTTATATTAAATAAAAAGATTTTTTACTATAATCTTTTAACTTTAATTTTATATAATATATAAATAATATAAGAGAAGTTAATAATAACTTAATACTAAAAAGTATTTACTTTTAAGCTATTTATATTAACTTTTATACTTATATAGTCTCTATAGACGTTCTTAAATACTAGTTAATTTAAAACTTTATAAACTAAGTTATATAAATAAATAAAAACTTTTACTAGAGCTACTTTACCTTCTAATAGTAATATTAAAGTAAAGATAAAAAAAGTAAAAATAGTAAATATACTAGTAAAAAGAAATTAAAAAGAAATAAAAATAATAAAGATAGTATAAATTAAGAATCTACTTTAGCTTATACTAAGAAGGTTTAAAATAAAAGACTAATAATAAAGTAGATTAGTATATAAACTATTATTATTTAAAAGTAAAATAAAGAGTATATCTACTATAAAAGATTAGACTACTTTATTAGTAAGTATAAATATAGTTCTATAGTTTAGCCTATAGAGGCTTACCCTATTACTATTAAAAATAGAGATAATACTTAAAAAAATATAACTAAAAGTAAATTAGAAAATTAGAACTTTTTATTTATTATTATAGATAAAAGAGAAGTAGGAAGTTCTAATATATAAATAAAAAAAAAAGCTTTAATACTTTTTAAAAAAAGTAGCTAGATTTTATACTAATAACTATATACTTACTAGTTAATAGAGTTAATATAAGTTTAATACTTATTAATTCTAAGTACTTTACTTTTAAGTTTATTTTTATAAAATTTACTTATAAATATAAACTCCTATATATTAATCTTTAGTAACTAAAAATAGTTTTTAAAATATAAAAAAAAAAGTTCTTAGTTATAAAAGTATTAAAAATAAAATAAAATATTAAAAGGTATATTAAAATAGTATAGCTATATATTACTAATAAAAAAAAAAACTATAATATTATTTTTAAAAAACTATAAATAAACTAAAATAAAGTTACTTTAGCTTTAGTAAAAAAGTTTATTTACTTTTATAAAACTAAAGTAAAAGTTTAGAGTAAAAAAGAAATTTTTTTTAAAATTTTTTTAAGAAAAGTAATTACTATAGTATTTATAGCTTTTATATATAAGAATAAAAAGAGCTTAAAAAAACTATAAGTTTTTATTACTTTTATAACTAATATTTAAAAAGCTTTAACTTTTAAGAAATAAATAAACTTAAAAGAAAAACTACTTAAGTTTATAAAAGACTTAGCTAGCTTCTTTTTCTAATTAAAAGTAAATAAACTAGCTTTATATTATAGCTTAGTAGTAGACTATTATATTAAAATAATAAAAAAAGATAAAAAAGTTTAAGAAATTCTTTAAAGCTTTTTTTATAATATATTAAAAGAAAAGCTTTTAGTTTTAAAATAATAGCTTATTTTTTACTTTAACTATAAGTTTATTTAAATAAGTTAATCTAGTACTACTACTTTAGTACTTTTTATTAAAAAACTAAAAAGTAAACTTTACTTTTATATAAACTACTATATACTAAATACTATTTTAGTAAAAGACTATTACTTATTACTACTTATTAAAGAGACCCTTTTTTAGATTAATAAAACTAAATAGTTTATTAAATTAAATATAATTTAAGCTTTTTATAAAATCTAAATAGCTAAGAGTAATAAGTAGAAAATAGTATTCTAAACTTACTTTAAACTATTTAAGTAGCTAATAATTCTATTTAGCCTTATAAATATACTAAGTACTTTTTAGTATTATATTAATTAAATACTAAAAAAATACCTTAATAACTTTTACTTAGTATTTATTAATAAT
>ML977409.1:16096-26228 GCA_010015825.1 Lophiotrema nucula
TAAACTTAAAAGTATTTAGTAAAATATATTTAAATTAAAAATACTTTTAATTTTAAATAAAGTTAAAAATTAATAATAACTTTAATAAAAAAAGTACTTTAAAAGAAATAGCTTATATATACTTATAACTAAAAAGAGTTATAGTAACTACTAAAATTTTATACTTTAATAAATATTAAAAGGCTTTTCTAAATAAGTTTTAAATTTTTTTTATTAAATAATATATAGACTTTTTAGTAAAGGAGTATATTTAAACTTATTTATATACTTATATTAAATAAAAAGATTTTTTACTATAATCTTTTAACTTTAATTTTATATAATATATAAATAATATAAGAGAAGTTAATAATAACTTAATACTAAAAAGTATTTACTTTTAAGCTATTTATATTAACTTTTATACTTATATAGTCTCTATAGACGTTCTTAAATACTAGTTAATTTAAAACTTTATAAACTAAGTTATATAAATAAATAAAAACTTTTACTAGAGCTACTTTACCTTCTAATAGTAATATTAAAGTAAAGATAAAAAAAGTAAAAATAGTAAATATACTAGTAAAAAGAAATTAAAAAGAAATAAAAATAATAAAGATAGTATAAATTAAGAATCTACTTTAGCTTATACTAAGAAGGTTTAAAATAAAAGACTAATAATAAAGTAGATTAGTATATAAACTATTATTATTTAAAAGTAAAATAAAGAGTATATCTACTATAAAAGATTAGACTACTTTATTAGTAAGTATAAATATAGTTCTATAGTTTAGCCTATAGAGGCTTACCCTATTACTATTAAAAATAGAGATAATACTTAAAAAAATATAACTAAAAGTAAATTAGAAAATTAGAACTTTTTATTTATTATTATAGATAAAAGAGAAGTAGGAAGTTCTAATATATAAATAAAAAAAAAAGCTTTAATACTTTTTAAAAAAAGTAGCTAGATTTTATACTAATAACTATATACTTACTAGTTAATAGAGTTAATATAAGTTTAATACTTATTAATTCTAAGTACTTTACTTTTAAGTTTATTTTTATAAAATTTACTTATAAATATAAACTCCTATATATTAATCTTTAGTAACTAAAAATAGTTTTTAAAATATAAAAAAAAAAGTTCTTAGTTATAAAAGTATTAAAAATAAAATAAAATATTAAAAGGTATATTAAAATAGTATAGCTATATATTACTAATAAAAAAAAAAACTATAATATTATTTTTAAAAAACTATAAATAAACTAAAATAAAGTTACTTTAGCTTTAGTAAAAAAGTTTATTTACTTTTATAAAACTAAAGTAAAAGTTTAGAGTAAAAAAGAAATTTTTTTTAAAATTTTTTTAAGAAAAGTAATTACTATAGTATTTATAGCTTTTATATATAAGAATAAAAAGAGCTTAAAAAAACTATAAGTTTTTATTACTTTTATAACTAATATTTAAAAAGCTTTAACTTTTAAGAAATAAATAAACTTAAAAGAAAAACTACTTAAGTTTATAAAAGACTTAGCTAGCTTCTTTTTCTAATTAAAAGTAAATAAACTAGCTTTATATTATAGCTTAGTAGTAGACTATTATATTAAAATAATAAAAAAAGATAAAAAAGTTTAAGAAATTCTTTAAAGCTTTTTTTATAATATATTAAAAGAAAAGCTTTTAGTTTTAAAATAATAGCTTATTTTTTACTTTAACTATAAGTTTATTTAAATAAGTTAATCTAGTACTACTACTTTAGTACTTTTTATTAAAAAACTAAAAAGTAAACTTTACTTTTATATAAACTACTATATACTAAATACTATTTTAGTAAAAGACTATTACTTATTACTACTTATTAAAGAGACCCTTTTTTAGATTAATAAAACTAAATAGTTTATTAAATTAAATATAATTTAAGCTTTTTATAAAATCTAAATAGCTAAGAGTAATAAGTAGAAAATAGTATTCTAAACTTACTTTAAACTATTTAAGTAGCTAATAATTCTATTTAGCCTTATAAATATACTAAGTACTTTTTAGTATTATATTAATTAAATACTAAAAAAATACCTTAATAACTTTTACTTAGTATTTATTAATAATATATTAATTTACTTATCTAGCTTTTAAAAGAATTATAAGAAGAAAGTTTACTAAGTAATAGAAAAGCTAAAAGTAGCTAAACTTTAACTAAATATTAAAAAATTTAAGTTTAGTATCTAAAAAGTAAAATATTTAAAGTTTATTATAAAAGCTAAAAAAGGAATTTATATAAACTTAAAAAAAGTTAAAGCTATTTAAAAATAAAAAGTTTTAAAATTAATAAAAAGAGTTTAAAATTTTATTAAGTTTATAAACTTTTACTATTAGTTTATTAAAAACTTTTTAAAACTAGCTACTTTTTTTACTTAGCTAACTAAAAAGAATATAGAGTTTAGCTAGAAAAGAACTTAGTAAAAAGCTTTTAAAAATTTAAAATTTATATTTATTACTAAACTAGTACTTACTTACTTTAATTTATTACTAAAAATAATTTTAAAAGTAAATACTTTTAAATAAGTAACTAAAAGGACTTTCTTTTAGTTTAGTAAAAATAAAATTTTAAAAACTATTAGTTATTTCTCTACTAAAAATACTTTTATAGAGAGTAATTATACTATTTATAATAAAAAACTTTTAGTAGTTATTAAGTATATAAAGAAATAGAATAGTAAGCTTAAAGCTGTTTTTTATATAAAAGTTTTTACTAATTATAAGAACTTTTAGTACTTTACTATAGTATTTTTTTTTTTTTTATTTATTTTTTCTAAGAC
Organism: Lophiotrema nucula; assembly: GCA_010015825.1. Taxonomy (NCBI): domain Eukaryota; kingdom Fungi; phylum Ascomycota; class Dothideomycetes; order Pleosporales; family Lophiotremataceae; genus Lophiotrema; species Lophiotrema nucula. The sequence continues at coordinate 18,896 of ML977409.1, forward strand.
TAAAATAGATAGGTATTACTAAATTATATATAAAAATAAGTAGCCCCTACTGCTATGTTAATAAAAAGGCGTTTAAATATTAATAAATTATAATATTTATATAATTACATAATCGAGTAAGCTTGCTAAGTAAGCTTAATACTTTATAATATTATTATATCCTCTTAAATTTAGTAAAGTTAACTACTATCTACTTTAATACTTACTATTTACCTTAATACCTAAACTTTAGGTTAGGGGAGAAGATACCTAGATACTAGCTAGTAGGCTATATTTTTACCTCTTCTTTTCTATCTACTTTCTCTTTCTCTTTCTCTTCTTTATATATATATTTTACCTTACGTATAAGCTCTAGTCGTTATACCTTATTATTATTATATAGTAATAAGTATATATTACTATTATTCCTATTGTCTTATTATCTTATATAAATAGATTATACTTACTATATAGTACTTATTACTATTAATAAAGCTATTTAATATACTCTAGAGCAGCTAGTAGATCTACCTTAATATAATTAATAATAAAGTTAGTTCTCTAAAGCTACCTATCTATAATATTAGTAGTAATATAGTAGTAGCTTTTAAAGATAGTAGTTAAAAATTAATCTTAAAGCTTAAAGCTATAGCTAAAGATAAAGTACTATAAAGGTAGGCTAAGAAAGTTATAAACTAAAATAGCGTCTATTAGATTAAAATTATTATTAAAGCTAATAGTTAGTAATAAGTATACTTAACCCTAAAAAACATTATTAAAGTCTACCTTATTAGCTAGTCTCTTATTAATAGTAAATAATTTAAGTTTAATTTCTAGTTATAAGGTCTTAAGAAGTTATTAAAGAATCCTACTAAAGCCTTTAAAGTTACTAAAAAAGACTTTACTAAGTATATATAAATAAGTTACTATAAAGTATAAATTTACTTAGTACTTAATACTATTTATATTTACTAGAAGATTAAAGCTATATAGAAAGTTAATATAGTAAATATAGTTTAGTAAAGGATAGTAAGCTTATACGTATATTATAAAAGTAAATATAAGTATAATAAGTTTATAGTTAGATCTAAATTAGAGTAAAAAAGCTTATAGATTATATATTAAAGACGCTTAGGGAATACGCTTGCTTATTAGTTACGTAATAATATATAATAAGTCCTCTAAGAGGACTATAAAATTAATATAAATTTAGGATTTAGATAAAAAAGTATATAGTTAATACCTCTCTATACTAGGGACGTAACTCCCTAGCGACGAACGCCGACCTTACTATAGTATATTAGCTAAGTAAATAATATATTTATTAATTAAATATTTTAAGCTAAATTAATATAACCTTTAAGTACTACTTTAGAAAATAAAATAAAAAAGTAAATATACTATCTAAAAAAAAGTAAGATTTTTTATAAAATATTATAAATAAGTAAGTTAAATTTTATTACTTTTAACTTCTTACGCTAGTAGAAAATAGCTTATTAAAAGCTACTTTAGTACTAATAAGGAGGGTTAGTATAGTTAGTTAAGATACCTAGCTAGCTAGTTACCTAATTAAGTAATATAAAGTAACTAGTAAGTAGTTTAAATCTACTATCCTTCGTTTAAATAGACCTTTATTACCTACTTTTTTAATATAAATTTAGATTAAGTTTTATTATACTATTAAATGTATTTTAGTATATAGAAAATTAGGGGGTTTTTTAGCTAAAGCTTTTCCCCCTAGTTAGTTTTAGCTATCTATTTTAAGAAAATACTTTTAGTCTAAAGTAATAAGGTTTTTTTTTTTTTTTAGTACTAATAATAAAGATATTAGTAGAAAGATTATTATTAAAATTTAATAATTACTCTTTTAAGTCTATACTAGTATATATTTACTTATTACTTAACTTAAATACCTTTTTAAAGCCTACCTCTAAACTAGATCTTAAAGACTTATAAAATACTATAGTAAAAAAAAACCTTATTTACTAAATAGCTATAAAAGTATTAAAAAATAAAGCTAGAAAATTTCTCTTTTACTTAAAACTTATAGTTTTTTTAGTAAAGTATAAACTAGACTCTAAAAGAAAATTAACTTATTAAAAATATAAGTAAGTACCTACTTTTAAGCCTTTATAAATAAGGCTTATTTTAGAAATATATAACTTTTTAATTACTAGTTATTTAAGAAGAGAGGTTACTTATAAAATTTTAGCTAAAGATTTTTTCTAGCTAAGTATATTAAATAATATTAAAACTTTCCTTTAATAGAGGGTTAGTATAGTTGGTCGAGATGCCTAGCCGGCCAGTTGTCTAATTAGGTAATATAAAGCAACTAGTAAGTAGTTCGAATCTGCTATCCTTTGTTTAAACAGACCTTTATTACCTACTTTTTTAATATAAATTTAGGTTAAGTTTTATTATACTATCGAACGTATTTTAGTATATAGAAAATTAGGGGGTTTTTCAGCCAAAGCTTTTCCCCCTAGTTAGTTTTAGCTAGCTATTTTAAGAGAATACTTTTAGTCTAAAGTAACAACGTTTTTTTTTTTTTTCCTTTAAAACTATAATATCTATAGTAGAATAAAACTATAGTATAAATTAAAAAAAAAATTTCTTTACTTACTACTATTACTAGACTAAGCCTAAAAAGAAATCTTTATAAACTTTATTATAGGCCTTTTAGAAAGTAATAACTATAAGTACTTTATAATTATTATTAACTATTTTAATAAAGATATAGTTTTAGTCTTTTTTTAAAAAATTAATATAAAATATATTATAACTATATTTATTTAAAAAATAGTAGCCTACTACTAGTTACCTAATATTATTATATTAGATAAAAGATCTTAGTTTATAAGTAACTTTTAAGCTTACTTTAGTAAATAGCTAAAAATTTATAAAAAGTTATTTACTATTTTATACTTTTAAACTAATAGCTTTATTAAAAGAATAAACTTTATAGTAGAAAGCTATCTTAGAGCCTTTATAAATTAAAGTTAAAAAAATTAAGTAAAGTTATACTTAATAGCTTAAATTATAATTAAAAAATAGCTAGCTACTTTAATTAAGGTTAGCTTAATTTTTTTTTTTATAAATATAATATTAACTTTACTTAAATAGATAGTAAAATAGATATAGTAAATAAATACTAAATATTTCTAAATTTTAAAAAGGTAGTAGAAGCTTTAGTTTAAAAGTTTAAAAAAATATTTAAGTTTATATAAAGTAATATAGTAAAAGTTTAGTAAAAATAAAAATAATAAGCTAATTAGTACTATTAAAAATTTTTAGTTTTTAAAGTAAGAAATAAAGTTTAGCTATAGTATAAAAAATAATTATTTAATAAATACTTAAATAAGAAGCTAGATTAAAAAAATATAAAGTTTATTATTTAAAAAATTATTTTACTATATAATATAGAGTTAAATACTCTACTAAGAATTTATAATATATTTTATATAAATTAACTTTACTTTTACTTAAGTAACTTACTTTTTAGCTAAAGTACTAATAACTAGTAATTAAAATTAATTAAAGTAAATAAAGTACTAAAGTATTTAGTTTAGAATATTATAGCTAAGTAGTATAAAAAAAAAGGCTATAAAAAAGTTCTAAAATACTTAATTAAATAAGAAAGTTATTAAACTTTTACTTAAAAATTAAAAAAAAACTTTAGTAAAATAAAAGTCTTAAATAAATAATTTAAAACTATTAAAAATAAAAAAAATAAAAAAAATAAAAAAAGAAGATTACTTTTAAACTTTAAAAAGAACTTTTTTAAATTCTTATTATAACTTAAACTTTTTATATAAAAAAAGTACTAAAGTTAATAATTTAAAATATAGTACTACTTTAAATAAAAAAGAGAAGAATAAGTAAAAAAAAAAACTTAAAAAAAGAATTTTTTTATAAAGAAAGAATATTCTAAAGCTTATTTAAATTAGTAGCTTAAGTTTTTTAGTAAAATTTTACTTTAAAATATAACTAAAGAATTTTAAAATATATTTTAAATATAAACTTAAGGCTACTTAGTAAAAGTTAAAAAAAGTAATTTATAAAAAGCTTATTTAAGATTTAAAATCCTAGGATCCTATTAGAATCTTAAACTTATAAGTTAGAAAGTCTAAATAAGAATTATAGAAATAGTAGAGAAAATAAATTAGTAGAATAACTAGATCTTAGTTATTTTTAATAACCTTCCTCTTAGCCTTCTTAGAAGCTATATTATCCTCCTTAAAATTCTTCTTATTCTCTTTTAAATTTTTAAGACTAAGAGAAGATTTATAAAAGCCTATATATAAAACTATATTAACTTTAGACTTAGTATTTTAAAGTTAATAAGTTAGTTTACTAATCTTTTTACTTAAATCTTTAAAGCTACTTAAGATAGTACTCTAAAAAAATATTAACTAGTTTAAAAATTAAAAACTTTAAAAACTTACTATAAACTCTACTATATTATTATTATATTATTAAAAAACTTTAAAAATATTTTTTAAAATAATAAAAGTTTTTAAAGACTCTAAACTAGAAGTATTGTGTTAGTAGTAAGGTATATAGAATTCGGTTGACTTATAGCTAGTAGGATACTTAAATACTATTATAATAAGAGTAAAGGTTAATAGCTAAAGAGGAAAGAATTATATATTACCTATTCTATAAGTATAATATCTAGTAGTTTTTAGATAGTTTACTCTTATAAGTAAGCTACCTCTCTATATAGTACTAACTACTTAATTAGTAATTATATTACTTATAGTATAAAACCTCCTTTATTTACTACTTAGTTTTATTAAGTACTAAAACTATTAGAAACTAGTATACTTAAATTACTTTTACTAGTAACTAGTATCTATAACTCCCTTTAAGTTAAGCCTAGCTTAATAGCCTTTTTATATACTATTATATATTTTACTACTTTATCTATTATAACTTATCTAGGTTTATATCCTCTATATAGAAGAGGTCCTTATAAGCTACGTTTTATATTAGGTATTTAGTATTAGTTTTATTTATATTTAATAACTAGTAAAAGTTATTACTATAAGTAAAGACCTTAAACTATTATACTAAGAGCTAGTTAGCCTTAATAGATGTTATAAATATATTTTACTACTTATTAATAAAGCTTTAGTATTAATTTTTTATTATATTCTTACTAAAGAGGTATAGTATCTTTATATAGACTAAGAGGTTATTTTAAGGTATCTAGTAGTATATTACTTATAAAATCCTAGATTAAAAGTATAGTAAAATTATACTAGAGAATTATAAGGGGCTGCCTTAATGGCTTGAGTATAGGGTAATAATAAGTAAATTCGATAGAGAGCTATAAGGGCTCTTAGGTAGGCTCTTAAGGATAGCCCCTATACTAAGGTCTAGGTAAGCTTTTATATTATAAGATATTATAACTATAGTATAGTACTTTTAACTACTATAAGTACTAAAAAAGTATTTAAGTAGTACTATCTAGTAGTAAAACTAAAAAAGAATAAAAAGAATACTAAAGCTATTTAGCTAAGGCTTTAAGGACTTAAAAGCTTAGCTAAAGAATACTAAGACTAACTAGCTAAAGCTTTAAAAGCTTAGCCTATAATAATACTCTTTTATTAAAATTAGGCTTATTTAAAAAAAGTAAAAAGAAAGTATATAATAATAATAGTATATAGCTAAGCTTAAACGTAGGTTAAAAAAAAGTAAAAAAATAACTAAGTTAACTTATCTTATTAATACTTTAATATATAATTAAAATAAGTTACTTAAAAGTTAACTTACTTTTAACTAGTTTCTTACTTAAGTATCTTTATATAGTATACTTTAAGAGTAAAAAAGAAAATAATAGTAATAAAAAATAGCTAGGTTTAAATTTTAAAGTAAAAAGTAAATAACTTTTATATAACTAGTTATATAATAGTATTATACTATAAAACTACTACTTAATAAAATATATATAAATTACTTATCTTTAAATAATTATTCTATATAATAGCTTTATAATACTTAGATAGATAAGTTAGTAGTTTTATTATATTTTTATTTAGTTAAAGCTTTAGTATTTATAGCTCTAAAAGTAAGTATAATAGTAAAAAAGTAAAAAAGTAAAAATACTTTTAAATACTTAGTATAGTTTTATACTATACTACTAAGGCTTTTATATCTATAAACTTTAAAGTAGGTTTTTAAGTAAGTTTTTTATAGTCTTTTTATTTAACTAAAAGCTAATACTAAAATTTATATTTATAGTAATATTTCTATTTATTTATAATTCTTTTAATAAAGTACTTAGGCTTTTTATTAATAATAATAGGCTCTAGTTAGTAGTTTATTAATAGTTAACTTAGTAGTAGGTTACTAGTAGTAAGATATAGCTTATTTATATTAAAAACTTTTTTAGTTTTACTTAGTATATCTAATTTAATAGTATAAGTTTTAATAAGTTTAATAATTATATACTTTAAGTTTTTTTAGTCTAGCTTTTTACTTATATATATAGTTTTTATATATATTTTAAGTATAAACTATACTTTATTACTTACTTATAGTTATATAGCTTTTTTATATCTTTTATTAGTTTATTTTTTTTATTTTTATTAATTATTTACTATTAATACGTAAGTAAGATTAAATATTTTATTAAATTTATTTATAATTACTAAAGCTTTTTTTTTATTTAACTATAAAATTTTAATTATTTTAATAGCTAAATAGAACTATAAAAGGTCTATATAATATTTATATTAAAAAAAGAAAAAACTTATTTTTATTACTACTACCTCTTATACTTTAATAGCTATTATAGTTATTTTAATATATTTTATTTAGTTTTTCTAATCTTATATAATATATATATATAAATAAGCTTTAATAGTAAAATTTTTCCTCTCTATTAAACTATTAGTTTATAAATAATAAATTATTAATAATTTATAATTAATACTATAAAGCTTATAAAATATAGTTTAAAATTTACTAATAAATTAAGTTTTTTTATTTAAAATAATAGTATCTAGTAACTAGTAGTAAGTAACTATAAATTAAATAAAAGTATTAACTACTATAGTAATTTTAATATTTAGTAATAAAATAAAAACTATATTTTTATTTAAATAATTTATAATAACTATTAAGTTTATATAGCCTTTACTTTTAAGTAGTTTAATAATAAAATTTATTAAAATCTCTTTTTAAATCTATTCTAGTAATAGTAATAATTTTAATAGTTTATAAAAGCTATTTTACTAAAGTTTTATTTATTTATAAATATTATAGTTTCTAATATATTAATAAATATTATTTAATATATTTAGCTAAAAGAAATTTTATATAACTATTTTATAAATAGAGTTTTTTT
>ML977410.1:0-15099 GCA_010015825.1 Lophiotrema nucula
AAAAAAAAAAAAAAAAAAAAAAAAAAAAAAAAAAAAAAAAAAAAAAAAAAAAAAAAAAAAAAAAAAAAAAAAAAAAAAAAAAAAAAAAAAAAAAGTAAAAAAAGAAAAGTAAACTAAAAAATAAAATTCTTTTTTTATTATTATTTTTAAAGTTTTTTTTCTTTATTTATTTATTTATTTTTATTAGATAAAGAATTTTAAAAGTAGTAATAACTATAGCTTAAAATATATCTTTTTAAATTAAATATTTATACTTACTTTAATATATTAACTAATTTATTTCTCTACTTAATTATAGCCTCTTAATAATATCTTTAATATTTTAACTAATTTATCTTTTTATTTAATTATAGTCTTTTAATTATATTTTTAATATTTTTATTAAAAGTTCTTTCTACTTAATTATAGCCTCTTAATAATATTTTTAATATTTTAACTAATTTATTTTTTTATTTAATTATAACCTCTTAATAATATTCTTAGTATAGTATTTTTTATTTTTAATTATTTACTTTAATATTTTAATTAATTTATTTTTATTAGAATTTATAGCTAGTTAGTATAGGTAGCTAGTATAAGACTAGACAGAAGCTGCTAGGTAACTTACCTAGTAACTTCTTTTACTTACTACCTAGCTATTTACTCTTTTAGACTAGTATAGATTTTATAGGCTAAGGGCTTAGCGCCTAAGGTAGAGTATAAATACTTACCTAGCTTTATACTCTTCTCCTCTTAACTAGCTACTATCTTATTTATTTTATTAATATAATCTTTAATATTACTAACTCTCTATTTATCTAATAACTATATAATAGCCCTAGACGTGCTCTTATATAATAGTAGCTTTCTTTTTTTTTATTTTAGTCTATATAGTACCCCGCCTGTATAGCATCTAGCCTATATAGTATTCTACCTATATAGTATTTAGCCTATATAATACCTAGCCTATATAGTACCCTATCTATATAATATCCTACCTATATAGTATCTACCTATATAGTCTTACTATGTCTATATAGCCTCTATAATACTTAATAGGCGCGTAAAGACTCTACTAAAAGGTACTATCTAGAAGACTTAACTCTTATAATAAGACAAAAGTTTACGCCTATAGAACCTATCTAACTTACCTAATATAAGTACTCTACTAAAGGGTATAGTAAAGTAACTATATCCTATAGGCTATAGGTCTAGCTATATTAGTATTATAGGTATAATAGCTAAGAAGAAAACTAATAATATAATATAAAAGGCAGATATAGTATAAAAATCTAATAATAAAGTAATACTATTATCTAACCCTATATAGTTATAGGAATAAAATATAGAAATAGTAGTAGATTACCCTATAGTAGTAAAAGAAGAGTATAAACTTTAATAGTTATTTTTAGTAAATACTAGTCTAGTAACTAAGAACTTACTATAGTATATAAAATATATAGCAGACGACGCTTACTAGTAAAGACTTTATAATATAGTAATTAATAACCTATTTAGTAGAAATATAATAGAACAGGTATTTATTAACTTAGCCTTCTTATAGTCTATATTAAAGTTTAATATAAATACTAACCTAAACTTATAAGATTATATTTATACTTACTAGAATATAAAATATATATTATATAAAAATATACTACCTATAATAGTAGTTTTAGAATCTCTCTTTTTAAAGTTTAAGTAATACCTAATAACTAACTACCTTTTAGAGTAACTTTAAGCCTTTTCTTATAAAAAACTTACTATTATAGTACTAGTATTTTTATTTATAATAAAGACCTTCTAGCGTAACGCTAAGCGTTAAGTATAGTTAATAATAGATTAAGTAGTAAATTTTTAGTAATAACTAGTAGTACTTTAAAATAACCTTTTAGTAGTAACTTAAGTACGCGTATAGACTATATATATTATCTAAAATATAGTTATAAAACTTTATAATTAACTTTAGTAGGCTTAAGTAGTAGTATAAGTAGCCTTAATAAAGCTATAGATAACCTTACTAGTAGTATTATCTACTTTAGTTATAGTATACTTAGTAAATTATAGTTAGGCGTTAGCTTCTACAAATCTATATATAAGTCTAGGTTTTACCTCTTACTAGTAACCTATATAATTATAGTAGTAGTCTATAATACTATTTAACCTATATATAAAGACTAGAGTCTAGTAGTAATATATAACTACTTTTATAAGATAGCTATAGCTAACTTTATAGGCGTAATTAGATATATTAGAATTATAGTAAGTATACTAGTATTATATTTACCTTTATAATATAGAACCTTATAAATCTAAGCTTCTATAATATTCTCTAACCTTTTTAAGAGTACTAGCTTAGAATATAGTCTAGTAGATAAGTATCTTTTTTAACTATCTTAGTATAAATACTATAGTAATATCTAATAAGAATACTTATATTATAGTATTATATAATAGCTTAGAGGGACTAGCTTATACTATAATAAAATCTCTAGGCTTTTATTTAGCTAAATTTACTACTCTCTATAACTACTTATAGGAGTTGCTTATTTAGTTTAGAAATAGAGACCTATATACTACTACTTTAAGTAAGCTATTCTAACTATAATAGCCTAATACTAACTATACTATAAAAGAAATAGTAGCTAGTAACGCTTATAAGTTTTACTTAAAGTTTTAAGTACTAGTACTATAGGTAGACTTTAACGTATATTAGATAAGATAAGAGTTTAAAAGAAAGCTTTCTAGATAGCTATAAGTAGCTCTAAACTATAATATTAATAACTAGAATACTTTTATAGTATATATTAATATAAGTACTTTAGTATATAATTATCTCTACTCTTATAGTAGGTAGGTTTAAGACTCTACTAGCTACCTCTCTAACTTTATATATAGCTCTAATTTAATAAACTAGTTTTAGACTAACTAAACTACTAGATTTATAAGCTATACTAACTTAAGTACTCTCTAGATAAACTCTCTAAAGCTAAAAAAAATAAAGTTAGTAAATAACGCTAAGTAACCTTAGAATACTATAGCTACTTAAAGTATTATTTATAATTATTATAACTATAGTAAACTAGAATACTTAGCCTATAAATATAAGAAACCTAAGATATATAACTATAAAACTATAAATAAAGAATATATTAAGTATAAAGAGTAAGACTACTCTAACTTAAAGGAAGAGAATTTTACTAACTTTTAGTTCTAAATTATAAACTAAGAGAAATAAACTATAAATAGTAAAAGTAATAATAAAAATATAACTTAAAAAGTCTAACTCTTTTTTAATAGCTAGAGGTAAAGTTAGCTACTAAATTAGCTTAAGGTTTAGTAGACTTAGATAGCTATAATAAGAGTAAGCCGTCTAAGCTAGTCTTTTAAATCTTTATAAAGTAATATAAGACTACTCTATATATATATAAGAGCCTTATTAATAATAAAGTAATAACTAACTTTATAATAAAACGTATAGCTAAGTTAGCCTAGCTTATACTAATCTAGTTATCTACTTATAAATAAGTAAGTAACTATTATAAAATAAACTAAAAAATTATATATAAAGTTTACTTTTATCTTAAAATTAGAAACTACTTTTACTAGACCTAGGTACTACTCTAAGATAACTTAGTTAGAGTAGACCTCTACTTTAGTTATAGGTAGCTAGTAGTATATAAACCTTAGTATTTATATAGATATAGTAGTATCTAGTTTTTTAGTAAATATTATAAAGTTAACTATAGTATTAAAAGTAATATACTAATTAAAAGATACGTAGAGGGCTATAAACCTTAGAATATAAATACTATACTACTAGATAAGCCTTAATAGAAGATACTATAGCTAGACTAGTACTAAAACCTATACTAGAAATTTATTACTAACTATAGATTAGATATTTAGATAGTTAGCTTATAAGCTATCTAAGTATATGTATACTGTAAAGATATATATATCTATTTCTTTAAATCTAATCTTTTTATAATCTCTATAAAGAATATCTATAAAACTATTAACTTAGACAACTTTAAGAAGTTTATAAAGAGATAAGTTAACTTTAACCTCTTATTATTAGTCTCTTTAGAATACTATAATATTTTATTTATATTTAACTATAAGGTAGTAAATATAATACCTAATAGCTTAGAATTTAACTATAAAATTAAAGTTAAGCTAAGTACTAAGCTTTCTAACTATAAACTACGCCTACTCTTACTATAGATACTTAATATAGTCTAGAAGTATATTAAGAACCTCTTTAAATAAGATTATATTAAGAAATATTACTTACTAGTTTAGTCTAATTTTTTTTTTACCTATAAGCTTAAGAGTAGTATATAAATCTACGTAGACTACTATAAACTTAATAAGGCTATAGTTAAAGACTAATATCTTATCCTTTTCTTTTAAGAAACTCTTACTAAACTTATATAGTTATCTTAGTTCTTTACTTTTAATATAATCTATACTTTTAATTAGGTACGTATTAAAAAGGGCTTAGAATAGCTTATAGTATTTTCTACTTATTAAAAGACTTACTAATATAAAGTAATACCTTTTAGCCTTTATAATACATCTACTATCTTTTAATAGATAATTAATAAAGTACTCTTTAAATATCTAGACGTATTTTATACTACCTACCTAGATAATATTTTTATATTTTTAGATAACCTAAAGAATTATATTAAGTACTATAGAATAGTACTTAAATACCTACGTATAAATAGATTCTATATTAATATTAAAAAGTACTAATTCTACTAATAAAAAGTTAAGTTTTTAGACTTTATTATTACTTTATAGGGCTTAGAAATAGACCTAGTTAAGATCTAAGTAATATTAGACTAGAAGATACCTATAATAGTATAAAGAGTTCTAGGACTCTTTAGCTTTTTAAACTTTTATAAATAATTTATAAAGAGATACTTAAAAATTATCTACCTATTTACTTTAGCTTATAAGTTTAAAGTTATAACTAAAGAAGGTAAAAATAGCTACTCTAGGCGCGTAGTTTAGTATAAGTCTTTTACTCTTATAAAGGAATATAGTAAAGCCCTTAAAGACCTAAAAAATATATTTTAACTAAGCTAAGTACTTATATACTTTAACTCTAAAAAGTAAGTTTTTATCTTTTATAACTCTTCTAGCTAGGTAAATAGTAGAGTTATAAAATAATAGAATATAAATAGTAACCTATAACTAATTATTTTCTTCTTAAAGAAGCTAACGTCTATAGAATATAACTATAATATCTATAACCTTAAACTTATAGCTATTATAAAAGTATTTACTAAATAAAAACTTAAACTTATTAGTACTAGCCTAAAGAAACTAATTTAGGTTATATTAGACTACTATAACCTTTAAACTTTTATAATAACTAAGAATCTTAACTATAGGTAGACACGATAGTTATTATTTTTATTATAATTTAACTTCTAAATTATCTATATACTAGAAAAGATAAATATTAAAGCTAATACCTTTTTATAGTATAACTAGAATATTCTTAAGAACAAGAAAAACTTATATATTACTATAAATTATACTATTATTCTAAAAGAAAAGAATATCTTACTAGGTATAGTACTAGTACTAGATATAGTAGTAAGGCTACTATCTATATTAAGTAGGAGAAATAATACTAATAACTTTACTATATCTTAAGTAGTAGACTTTAAGATTACTATAACTTACCTTACTAGTAAAGATAAAGACTACTATAAAGATAATAATAAGTACTACTAGCCTTCTATATCTAAATTAAATAAGTCTAACTAGAATCTAAGAGTCTTAAGTACCCCTAAACTAGAATAGGAACTATAGTAGATATATATTTAGAACTCTATTATTACTATAGTCTTTACTATACTTAATTTAGGAGCTCTAAAGTTACTATATAAGTTATATAAGAAAAGGTACTATTTCTTACTTACTAACTATACTATAGTTAGCTCTAAGGATTAATATAAGATTCTTATTAATAGCTTTTACTTTTTAGTTCTAAAGGACAACTAGCTAAAATAGCTAATTCTTTAATAAACTTATAACTACTAACTAGCTAACTATAAAGGCCCTAAGAATACCTTTACTACTATATTCTCCTAGTATTTCTAGCCTAGTATAGTATATACTATATACTAATTTTATAACGTATATATAGTATATAAACGTATAGTTTCTTCTTATAAAGCTACTTATAGCTACTTTTACCCCTTTCTAGCCCTCTATAGAAAGTAGTAGAATATTATAATTAACTTTATTTAAGATTTAACCCCTTCCTACTACTAGGGGTAGATAATATAGAATATATATATAGTAGTAGATAGACTTATAAAGTATAAGTACTTCTTTACTATACTAAAATAGGCTATTAAGGATACTATAGAGGTCTTTTAAAGGGTCTTTATATTATATAGCCTCCTATAATTAGTTACCTTAGACTAAGGTTAAAATTTTATAGCTAAATACTAGATATACTTTATAGAATAACTAGATATCTAATACCGCCTATCTAACGTCTACTATCTATAAATAGATAGATAAACTAAATACTTAAATTAATCTTTAGAGGAGTACCTATATAAGTATATTAACTACTAGTAGAATAACTAAGTAGAATAGCTATAAATTACTAAGTTTATAGTAAATAATACTATTAATAAAGTAACTAGATTAATACTATTTTTTGCTGACCTTAGATACTACCTAAGGTTAGAACTCTACCTAGTAAAAGAACTTTTTATTTTAAAGAATATACTATAGAGCGCGTAGGCTAAAGTCTCCTATACTAATAATCTTATATAAAAATATAACTAAATAGTTAATTATCTATATATTAACCTAAGATAGACCTAAGAAGAATATAAGAAATAGGCTAATAGAAAGTAATAAGATACGCCTAAGTACTAAGTTAGAGATAAAGTATAGGTTAATACTAAAAACTAGTAGACTAACTACCTTTCTAAAAAGCTTAATAGTAAGTATACTAGGTTATATATAGTTAAATAAGTACTTTATAAAAGCTACGTATTTAAACTAGATTTATCTAATTACTTTATTTAAAAAGAAATCTTCCTAGTCTTCTACCCTAATATCCTACTACTAAATACTATAAACCTTATACTATTTTAGAAAGCTATCTTTTTAAAGCTAGTAAATATCTTTATAGATAAAGAAACTAGTAAGGAATTTAGTAACTACTTAGTAGATAAAGTTCTTAACTATAAATAGTAGTCTAATAAAAACTAGTATTACTAAATTAAGTAGGCTAGTTACCCTAAACTAGACTAGTAGCCTATAGAAAACTTTCTTAATTATTATAATACTCTACTTTTCTACTAGAAGAACTTAGAGGTACTAAAGCCTCTAAGTATAGTTCTAGTATTAGACTAGTAGCTCTATTCTAAAGATCTTAAAGCTATTATAGACTAAGGAGCTTATATTACCTACCCTCTAAAAATTGTTTAGTAGAAGTAGAAAACTATATACTACTCTCTACTTAATTAATTTAGTTACCCTAGTTCTATAAGTACTAGATTATTTAATAGGCTAGCTATATTAGTACTTTCCTCTCTCTAAAGTAGAGTATTAATAGTAACTAAGCTTAAAATTTATATACTATATAGGTATCTAAGAGTACTATACTATTATTTTTCCCTATTAGTCTACTAAGGTAGTAGCGTCTTCCTTAGATATCCTAAAGTAATAATTATATATAAATATAGTATTTTAGAGTTTCTACTATAGAACTTAGTTACTATATAATAGTTTTATATAGAAGAAATAGTTAGAAGTAACCTAACCTATATAAGTAAGAATTAGCTAGGCTACTATCTTACTAGTAGGCTTTTAGTAGAGATAATAGTTTAGTAGGATAATTAGCGTTCTATTTTAATTTCTACTACCTATATCTCTAATAGTCTAGTTTCTAGTAGTTTATAAAAGCTTACTCTCTTTTTTCTAGGGGAGAAAGACCTATTAAAACTTATAGCTAGTTAGTATAGATAGCTAGTATAAGACTAAATAAAAGCTACTAAGTAACTTATCTAGTAACTTCTTTTACTTACTATCTAGCTATTTACTCTTCTAAACTAGTATAGGTTTTATAGGCTAAGGGCTTAGTACCTAAGGTAGAGTATAAATATCTACCTAGCTCTATACTCTTCTCCTCTTAACTAGCTACTATCTTATTTATTTTATTAATATAACCTTTAATATTATTAACTCTAACTATAATGCTTTAATTAGTTTAACTTAAACTAATACTAAAATAGTACGTACGTTTTAAAATATAGGGGTTAAACTAATTTAAAAACTTAGCTAAACTAGTTTAGGGTAGTAATATACTCTAATTTTAATATAACTTAAATATATCGTGCAGCTAGGCCTTGCGTATCTAATATAGCTTATATAATAAAAAATAATAGTAGTATTACTAAAATATTTACTAGTATAGCTAAAGTTAAAGTAATATTAAAGTTTACTACTAAGCTAGGAAGTAAGCTACTTAATACTACGTACTAGCCTACTCGCTTACCTACCTACTTAATATTTAGTAAAATTAGTATAAGCTACTATCTTTAACTAACTAGACTTTAGAGAAAGACCTACCCCTAATATTTAAAGATAAACTAATTCTAGACTAGCTTTAAGTATACTAAAGACTATTATATTATTATCTATAAAGACTATACCTAAGGTATAGCTAAGACTTACTTTTATATATACTTCTAGAAATACTATAGCTTTCTAATAGTAAAAATAAGGTAAGTAGTCTTTAAAGTAGCTTTATCTTAGTTCTTATACTAGTTTAAGGTAGATAGTACTATAGTATTTCTTAGCTAACTTACCTAGCTACTATAGTTACTACTACTTTTTAAGAATAGGCTTAAGTACCTAAGACTAGAGTATAGTAAGATTAAGAAAATACTTAGTAATATATAAAGATACTATTAGCTAGAGTATAGCTTTAAGAATAAGAGAAAGAGGAGAACATAGCCTAAAAATTAGTAATTTAAAGTAATATAGATAGAGAATATCTAGTACTAGAAGTTTTAGTTAAGTAGTATACTTAAGTAGCTTTTCTAGGTAAAGGATATAGATAGTAAGTAAGAGTATAAACTAGTAATAGCTAAGTAAGATATCTAGTAGATACTAGAGGAGTTACTAACTTACGTAACTAAGGGCTTAGTAAAGGTATAAAAAAAAAAAGAGGCTATAATTAAAGTAGATAGTAACTAGTTTAAGTAAAGTATATAGCTTAACTGCGTAGGTTAGGTAAAGTATTTAGAAAAGCTAGACGCTAAGTAGTTCTTAATACTTATATATAACCTTAATAAACGTAAAATAATACTTTAAGTTATTAATTAGATAGTTAAGGCGATAATCTAAAAGGCCTAGTAGGCCTCTAAGTTTAGTATTATTAAGTTATTTACTATAACGTTTATTAATAGGCGTAAGACTAGAAATAATACTAATAAGAAGCTATTTAATACTAAGTAGATAGTAAAGATAATACTTAAATATAGTAGATAGTAGATAAAAGTAGTTTAATATATTTAGTAGACGTACTAGCTTCCTATTATTAGCTAATAAAATATTAGTAATATTTAAAGTAAAAGACTACTATACTAGCTTACTATAAGATAGGAGCTTATACTATAAAAGATTAAGATAGTTTTTAAAGAAGATACTTTTAAGGAGGTAGAATTTCTTATAGCGTAAAATATTAGTAAATTAGAAGTAAATAAGGCTACTAAAGTATTAGCTTTTACTAATATATATATAGAAGAAGAGAAAGTTAAAGAGCTAGTACTAGAGCTAATACTAGCGCTACTAAACTATTAGCTAAGTAATATTAAGTATAAGAGTATATTAGTAAATAGCCTAGTAGTACTAGAGATTAGTAGAGACTTTAGTTAGGTTACTCTTCTATTATATATACCTAAGCTAGCTAGTATTATAAATATATTCTAGATATTTATACTATACTAATTAACTAAGCTACGCTAAGGCTAAATTACTAGGCTAATAAATAAAAAGTAGATAAGCTAGTATAAGGCTAAGGCGTAAGTATTAAGCTATTTTAAGCTAGTATAAGAGATAGTAGCTAAGTTTATAATACTAACTAACTTTAATAGCTAACTTACGCCTATTAACGCTATATAGTATATAAAGGTATTTAGACTAAAAATTAAGATAAATATAATTAAAAAGGGCGTAGTAGACTAGGTTAATAACTTACTACTATATAGTAATATCTAGTTTAGTATACTATAGCTAAAGTTAATAGTATAAGGCTTAGTTATAAGCCTATAGTAGTAGCTAGTAGAGAGGCTAATACTAAGAAAAGTAGATAGAGAGGGTAAAGTAGTTAATAATATCTTTATACTAGTTATATATTAGGATAAGCTAGTAGATAACCTAGTAAAAGATAAAGTAGAATAAAGCTTTTTAAATAATAACTAAAACTATAGCGCGCTTAGGGCAAAGAACCTAAATAGATAGCTAGTATAGTAGATTACTAAAAATAAGTAGCTAATATTAGAGTTTATTAATATAGTAGTAACTTAAGCTATAATATAGGATAGATAAAAAATAATTATATAAAATAAGAATTAAATTAATAAGTACTAAAGAGATATAAAAGTATTCTAATAAGAGTTATTACTTATAGTCTATTTTATAGGTAGAGGCCTAGCCTAAAGTATAAAGCTAGTAATAGTATAATATTATAATAGCTTTAATAGAGAGAGCTGTAAGATCTTTATTAAAAATAGGCTTATTATAGTTTTAATTATTTACTATAAGAATATTAGGATAAGTAGAAAGAGTAAGGTAATCTATTATTACTTACTATATAAGGTTAGTAAGCTGCTACTATACTATTTAGTATTTATATTACTCTTTTTAGAAATAATTAAAAGCGCGCTTAAAAGAGAGCTAATTATAATAAATAAATATATATAAAAGCTAGAGCTTAAGAAAAAGTAGAAGATACTATAAAAAAAAAAGTTATAACTAAATAAAAAAAGCTACTATATTATAGAGGGTATAGATAAGAGTAAAAAAGAGAAGGTAGATATAAGTAAAGAAGAGGAGGTAGATATAAGTAAAGAGAAAGATAAAGTAAAGAGGCCTACTATAGAGCTATAGACTTTTAACTAGGTTAGCTTTACTCTTTAAAAGACTTTACTAGAGTATATAGGCGTAAAGGTTAAGCTACTAGCTTAGTAGTATAGTATAATAAGTATATTTTATTAATATTTTAGTAATAAGTCTATAGTTAATACTATTGTCTAAGAGCTTAAAGATAAGTTAGATAATAATAAAGATAAAGTATATAACTTATAGACTAAGTATAGATTAAGGCTAAAAAAGATAATCTATAGTTAGTTAATTACTAAGAGTTTATTTAGTATAGAGTAGAGATATACTAACTTTAGAAGAGTTAGTAAGAAGTAGTACTTATTTTTATAAATAACTTTAGTACTAAAGTATAAGGTTAAGTAAAAGATAAAGGCGCGCGCCGCCTAAAAGAAGACTACTTAAAAAAAGTTTAAGTAGTAGAAGATAATATAATAGATAGATATTAATAATATATTAAAGTAGCTTATTAAGGAGTAGACTAAGTTTTATAGCGTATAAAAGCTAGCGTTAGAAGTAATTATATAGTATAAGAGCCTTATAGTTATAATTATAGGTATAAGGGCTAGTAAGAGTATTTTATTTATACTACTAGTATCTATATCTACTAGAATTACTATTATTATTATACTGTTTATCTTATTATAAGAGGATATTAAGGCTTACTATAATAAGCTAAAGATTACTTATATAGAGTAGAATAGCTAGAGGCTAAGTAAATAGGCGTAAGTTATACTTATTACGCCTAAGTCTACTATTAGCTAGGTATTTAGCTACTTTTTTAACTAGTAGTAATTTATAGGTAGAGTAGACTATATTATAATTAATAAGTACTATATAGTACTAGATTTACTTAGTAAGTAGAGGATAAAGATTATAGTACTTTATAGTCTAGTTAAGATAAAGTTATAGCTTATATACTTAATAGTAATACTATAGCTAAGTAAGAAATAGTAATTTATCTAGCTTATAGAGCTACTCTTAAAGGAGTATTACTACTAGTTTTATAGATTAACCTTAAGGCTAAATATTTAATACTAAGTATAGTACTATAATATAGATAAAGAGGAGGAGGAGGTTTATATATTAGTAGATAAGCTAAGGAGAAAGTATTTACTACTTAGCTAGATTATTATATACTATAATACTATAGATAGGACTAAGTAGCTTATAGAAGCGCTAGGCTACGTATACTACTATAAGTATATTAGTAGTAGCTAAAAGAAGTAAATACTACTTTAGATACTTACTAGTAGTATATAGTATATTTTTATAGTAACTAATATACTAGGGTTTAGTATAGACGCCCTAATAATTCGCGCTATAGTTTATATTAGTATTATCTAGCTAGTTAGATACTATACTTAAAAGAGTATATAAGCTAGGTAAGATAGATAGCTAAGTAAAGCTATTATTATATAGAGCTTTAGAAAGACTAGGAAGAGTAAAGTAGACTATAAGCTTTATATATAAGTAGAGCCTAAGATATAGGAGCTAATTAAGAGTAATAGCTATATATAAGGGGTACTAGAGTAGACTATAGATAGAAGAGAAGATAGGCTTAAGTACGCTAAAGGGGAGGTAATATATTAGTAGTATTAGTAGTATAACAAGGACCTTACTAGTATAGTAGTATAACTATATTTAGATATAGATATAGTATAACTACTACTAAATATAGAGGTAGATATAGGTATAGATACTAGAGTAAGAGCGCTGCTAATAGTACTACTAGAGAAAGAGCTAGTAGAGTTTAGGTAGTAGTAGGTAGAGTAGAAGAGTATAGTAATTATAAAAGCTATTAGCTAGGCTAATAACGTAAAGTAAGTAAATAACTTAATTAAGCTAATAAAAGACTAGAAAAGAGGCTACTAGTACTACTAAGCTTATTTATAAGTATATTATAACTATAAGATAGGCTAGTATTAGTATAAAACAGTAGAGTAGATAAGAATAGGGGTAGTAGTAATAAAGGTAAAGATTAGGTAAGCTAAGTACTTATACTATTTTAACTATAGGCTACTATAGTTAATTTATAGTAGCTTTATAATAGATACTACGTAGGGGGAGTATTATAAATAGAAGGGTAAATAATACTAGTATAAAGGTATACTAGCTAAGACGTTACTATTAGTCTAGGTAGCTAATAAATAGGCAGTTAGTAATAAGCTAAAGGAGGTAATATAAGTAGATAAGTAGATAAAAAGAATAAAGTAGTATAAGTAGATAGGGCTAGATTTTAAAGAGGCTATAGCTTAGTTTAGGTAGAAAAAGCTATAGAGGGAGTTAAAGGTAAATAAGATAAGCTAGTTCTTATATAAGGTATATATAGCGCTAAGGTTCTATAATTAACCTAGTAATATACTTATACTTTATATATAAAATAGTAAGTAGATAAAGAAAAATAGATATTATCTATTCTAAGTTATAAGAATCTCTACTATATTATATCTAAAAGTAGTTAGACTAGTTTAGATAGGTATTAAATCCCTTAAGTAATCTTACGTACTCTTTATTAGCTAAGTTTCTTACTCTTAACTTCTAAAACTACTAGGCTCTAAAGTTAATTTATAATCTATTACTTAATAAATAAAATATAGTAAATTATATAATATAGGACTAGCTTGTTTTTAGGTATAAGTAGTTACTAAGATTAAAAAAGCTTAAGAACTACCTTTATTCTTTCTATTTATACTTTTTAATATTTACTATTTTTCCTACGTCTAGAGTAGGTAGTAGAGAGTATAGTCTTAATATTAAGCTAAAGATACTATATAACTTTAGGTAAGTATTAGCTTTATTTAAAAATAAGGAGTAATATCTAGTAGTATTAACTAGAAAAGAAGAATATTAAAGTTAAATTAACTAGTTAAACTAGAGTCTTTTTATTAAACTAAATTAAAAAGGCGTAACTATAGTCTCTCTTAATAGTATTAATAGTATTCTATAATAGCGAGGGGCCTAATAGCTATCTATAACTATAGTTTATTAAGTAAACCTAAATAGTACTATCTAATAGTCTATTCTCTAAGTTAACTAGAGGATACTCTATTTAAGTATATAAGTAGCTTTATACTAGTAGGTAGCTTATAAAATATACTTTTAGGTAGCCTTATAAAACTTTACTATAGGCTTCTCTTCTACTTTCCTTAAGCGTCTCTTTAATAGGCTATACTTTCCTTACTACCTTTTTTAAGCAGAGCTACTATTAGCCTACTATTATAAGTAATAGTTAAATTTTTATAATACTACTTCTTTATTTACTAATATAAATAGCTAATTACCTCTACTAATACTAGTATTTAATTACTTTTACTTTTTACTCTTTTATTTTCTACTAGTATTTAATTACTTTTACTTTTACCTTTACTAATATAAGTATATAACTACTTTTACTAACGCGAATATTTAATTCTCTTTATTAATATAAATAGTTAAGTATTTTTACTAATATAAATTAACTAATAGGTTACGTAAGAAAGAAAGATACTTTTTAAGTATAATAATAACTATTAATAGTATAGATAAGTCTATAGATATTATATATAATAACCTAGCGCGCTACGTACTTATATACTTTTCTTATTAAAGTACTATTAAAGCTATTAAGAGCTATATAGAAGAGACGTACCTAATATAGTAACCTTTATTAAGCTAAAATAATAATAATAGTTTTAGGTCTATACTAGATCTAGATTTAGTACTTACTCTTTAGTCTTCTTCTTCTCTATCCTCTCTACTGCTTATTACTAGGCCTATACTACTAAAAGATAGCTCTAGAAAGTAAGCTAGTAAATAGTTATTAAAAGAGTATATACTTTACCTAAAGTATACTTATATAGGGAACTAATTGCCTAATAGATAGATAGTTTATATAGCCTTTAACTAGATAGTCCTTATAGCCTCTAACTAGACGGCTCCTACAGCCTCTAACTAGATAGCCTCTATAGCCTCTAACTAGAC
>ML977410.1:15179-25826 GCA_010015825.1 Lophiotrema nucula
TAACTAGATAGCCTCTATAGCCTCTAACTAGACGGCCTCTACAGCCTCTAACTAGACAGCTTCTATAGCCTCTAACTAGACAGCCCCTATAGCCTCTAACTAGACGGCCCCTATAGCCTCTAACTAGATAGCTTCTACAGCCTCTAACTAGATAGCCCTTATAGCCTCTAACTAAACAGCTCTTATAGTTTTTAACTAGCTAAGTATAGTATACTTAAGTCTATAGCTATAAGAGGTTAATAATAGTAAAAGAAACTAAGGCTTATAGCCCTATTAGGAGTAGGCTAAAGAGTATACTTACTATTAATAGGTACTTAAAGATATAGTAAGAGATATTAGAGGGAGCTATATAGCCTACTAAGTAGTATATAAGGTAATAGTAAAAGAGATAAATCTATACTATAATATATACTACTATATAATACTAAAGGATATACTAGAGAAGTCTTACAGTTAGCTATAGAGAGATATTAAGTATAAGCCTAATAGCTACTACTATAACTACTTACTACTAAGAGATTATTACTCTTTTTATTAGTAGAGGCAGCTATACGCCTAAAAGGATATTATTATCCTTATTATACTTATTAGGTAGTATATAAGCCTTATCTATAGCTAGCTTAAGTAGGAGGTAAAGATAAAGGAGCTATTTTAGCTACTTATATAATTAAGTTATTACGCGTAAGTTAAAGGGGAGAATATAACTAATATAGTTAAAATAGTTTATTTAGTACTCTAATAGTTATAATAGCTATTATAGATAGTATTAGTAGTAAGTAGTACGTTACTATATTTACGTATTACTACTACCTACTTCTAAGCCCTATATTACTCTTTAGATTAAATTCTTATCTAGTAGTATTATATATTAAGTAGTAGATACTTCTAATAGCTACTTAGAAGCGCGCCCTATACTATAAAGACTCTTATACCTATTTAATAAGCTCTCTAAGCCTTAAAAGTAAATCTTAGTTAATTAAAGCTTATTATATTACTTATTAATTCTATAAGATTCGCCTAGTATAGAAGGCTATATACCTAGTTTACTCTATACTACTAGATAATACTATATATTAATACTTTATAGTAGTATACCTAATAGCTTCTTATCTACGTTCTTAACTAGGCTAAATTTATATAGTAAGTAAGAAGAGCTTTTAAGTAAAGTAGAGTTTTTTTTAAAGAGAGAGTATAAGAATTTAGGCTAATTGGGGCCAGTTTATCCTAAACCTCTCTTAGTTAGCTAGAATAACCTATATTGTAGCCGAATTGACCTAAAGGCGGGGTATCAATTTATCTATTACTATAATTAAGCTATACTATCCCTTCTTAACTATTATAACCTACTATTATACCTTAATAACTACCTATTCTTAATATTTAAATTAATTCTACCTCTTTTTTAAGACCTAATAGTAAAACTAATATTATAGTTACGACGCGCGTCTAGTAGAGCCTAGATCTAATAAGAGAAGTATAACTATAGATATAATTATCTTTTATAATCTTAGGCTCTACTCTAAGTAAAGATATTAGGCGTATACTATTAGAGAGTTAAGATAGAGGTAGTACTAGTATTCTAAAAGAGCCTAAGTTGCTAGCTAGCCTTGTAATAGCTCTAAGAGCTTAGTCTAGCCTAAATAGGCCTAGACTGGCCTAAGAGCTAGAAGAACTACGTAGATAGGTAGAGGAGAAGCGCTAGCTAGAAGAACTATAGTACTTATAAGAGATCTAGTATAAATACAATAAGAGTAACTTTAATACTATTAATATAGTTTTATAGAATATAAACCCTATACTAGTAGTAAAAATCGCGTAACCCTAATTAAACCTTCTCTATCTAGCTCTACTAATATTCTATATAAAGAAGAATATAATATAATACTATATATAGGCACGAGACTATAAGGACTACTTCTACTAATCTCTAGATAACTTTATTATAGAAGAAGACAAAGTTATTTTTAGAAAAATTTATATCTCTAAACTATTAAAGATAATTTAGAATCTATATATAAAGAGTAAGTCTAGGGGGGCCCTATAGACCTTAATCTAGAGTAAATTTAGATAGGTTATACTTAACGCCTTAGAGACGCCTAAGGAGTGTAAGTAAAAAGCCTTTTTAGCCTTAAAAGCGTCTAAATAACGCTAAGGTTAGTATCTAAGTAACCTTCTCTACTATATATAAGTATTATAAGAGAAGATAAGTAAAATAAACTAAGATTAAATAAAGTTTAAGTTTATTAGTATACTATTAGCTAAGATCTATAGTAAGTTATTCTATATACTATAGATATAGCATAAAATACTATAAGAGATAGAGGAGTAGGCTAATTTAATTTAGAGGCGCCTTAAACGGCCTAAAATAGGGCTAATAGGTAGAGCTAAGGACGACCGAAAGCGGCGAGTCTTAGTAGAGCCTAGTAAGTTAAGAGTACCGCCAAAAAAGGCTTATAAGAGCTATATAGTAATAGATTAAATAGATAGAGGTAAAGTCGCCTTAGAATGCTATAAGATTATCTACTAGAACTATAATAAGAAAAGATATAAGTTCTTTAATTATAAAGAACCTAGGGTAGAAGAGAGACCTCTAGCCGAGAGGGGTTTAGGAAAAGATAAGAGGCTAAAGAAATAAACTCTTTTTTTATAGCCCTTATTAACCTCTTAAAGGAGAGGAAGAAGTTAGACTCCTTTAGAGAGATACTCTACTTAGCTCTAGTCTAATTATTAATAGTAAAGGCTATAGTTAGTAGCTAAGAGGATATTAAGGTACTCGTAGATCCTAGTACGTAACTAAACCTTATATTAAGTAAGTTAGTAAAGAAGTATAACCTAAAGGTTAAACTACTACCTAAATTAGAAATATAAGAGATAAATAATACTAAGATAAAGATCTATAGATTTACTCTAGTTAAAGTTACTATTATAGACTTTAGAAGCTGAAAAAGGGCCTAGTAAATCCCCTTTATAGTATTAGACCTTAGAAAGTATTAATTATATCTAGAGATACCCTAGATTACTATAGTAAACCTAAAGATAAACTTCCTAACAAAATATCTTCTATTCTAAGGAGTATTAGCTAAAGAGGCTAGACTCTTTATAAAAGTATCTCTAGAAAGGGTAAGCGACTTTATAAAGATAATATAATTAGATAAGGTAGACGTCTATATATACCTCGTCGCGAGTGTTAAAGAGTTAGGGGAAAAAAGGCCTAGTTTAGGCCAAGTTCCCCTAAAATACGCCAATTACTCTAATATATTTAGTAAAGAGGCTACTATAGCCTTAGCTTAGTATAGCCCTTAAGATCTAGCTATTAATCTAGAGGAAGAGGCATAGCTACTATACTAACCCCTATACAACCTCTCCTCGTTAAAATTATCCTATTTATAAAACTATCTAGATAAATATATATAGAGAGGGTAGATATAAAGGTTAAGGTTACTAGCTAAGGTACTAATTCTCTTTATAAAGAAGAAAGACGGCACCCTAAAGCTATATATAGACTATTAGAGTCTAAATAAAATTACTGTTAAAAACTAATATCTACTTTCCCTAATTACAGAATCCTTAGAGAGGCTATCCTAGGTAAAGTATTATACTAAGCTAGATATCTAAGAGGCTTACTATTAAGTCTAGATTAGAGAGAGGGATAAATAGAAGACAGCTTTTTGTATACGCTATAGGTATTTTAAGTATACTATTATACCCTTTAGCCTTATAAACGCCTCTATATAATTCTAAGCCTATATTAACTAAACGTTAACTAGATTAGTAAATATTTACTATATTATCTATTTAGACGATATTTTGATATTCTCCGATATAATTAATAACTATAGAGACTATATAAGAATAGTCTTCTAATAGTTAAGAGAGGCGAGGCTTTATATAAAGGCTAGTAAGTATAAATTCTATACTAGAAAAACAGAGTATCTAGGCTTTATTGTTTGTCTAGAAGGAGTAAAATTCAACTCTTTAAGACTAGATATAATCTAAAAGTAGCCTAAACTATAGATAGTATATAATATTAAGATCTTTATTAGATTTATAAACTATTACTATTACTTTATTACTAGTTTCTTGTATATTATACTACCTCTAATAAGATTAATCTAGAAAGAGCTAGGTATAGCTAAAGGAGGCTACGCGCAGAGAAAGGAAGAGAGTTAAGCTATATAAATAGAAACTATAGAGAGAGAGGCCTTTTAAGAGCTTAAAGGATCTTTTCTTTTAGTACTTATTTTAGCTTATTACAACTACTAGCGTACTACTAAGGTCAAAGTCGACGCCTCTAGAAGGACTATTTCTAGAATCCTTAGCTAGCTAGCCCCTAAGGAGAATAGTAAGCTAAGATAATAGCCAATTAACTTCTTCTCTTATAAGTTAAACTCTATAGAGTTTAACTACAATACCTATAACTAAGAGCTTCTAGCTATTATAGAGAGTCTCTAATATTAGCGATACTACCTTAGTTACCTTTATTTTAAGCTCTTTATAGACTATAATAACCTTAGATAGTTTATAGAGATAAAGAAGTTAGGCTAAAGGTATATATAGTTATATTAAAAGCTAACCGAGTTTGATTATACTCTAATTTATAGGCTAAGAAAAGTAAATCCTATAGATAGCCTATCTAGAAGGCCTAACTATATAGTAGAGTTATAATTAGTCTCTTACTAATATAATAAAGTATACGTAGAGTTACTAAAAGATAAGCTATTAGAAGGGCGCTTTATAAGAAAGAACTAGCTAGTTATAGCTATAATATAAATAAATAAAGAGGCTTAGCTAGAAATAGGAGAAAGTAGCCTAAGTAAGGCTCCTCCTAATAGGTTAAACGTTAAAAGTTTAGAGAATAACTTCTTAAGTATAGAGTTATTAAATATAACTTAGGTAAAGGTAGTAGTAGTAATAACACGCTTAAGAAGGGATTTACCTACTTAAGAAGAGTATAGTAACCCTACTATAATACTAATAGAGTAAGAGATAAAAAGGGAAGCTAATTCTACCCCTATAAGCCTAGGACTAGCCTAAATAGGTTTAGTTAAGCTTAAGAAGAAAGAAGACTAGGAGGCTGCTCTTTAGGACGCTTATAACAGCCTATTAATAGGCTACTTAGGCTACTAGAAGACGCTAGAATACGTCTAGTATAAATATAGGTAGAAAGGTATAAAGTAGGAGATTTATACCTACTATAAGTCTTGCTAACGCTACTAAATATTAAAACTATAAAGGTATCGCCTTTATAGGCTACTATAACCTTTACTAGTACCTAACTACCCTTTTTAAGAAGTTACGTTTGACTTTATTATAGAACTTCTACTAAGTAAGAACTAAGAGATAGTCTATAATATAATTATAGTAATAGTTAACTAACTAACTAAGATAATCTATTATATTTCTATAAAGGGGGACTAGGACGCGGAGGAACTAGCCTAAGTATAGATAAGAGAGATTATCTAACTATATAGTTAGCCTAAGAGAATAATCTTAGATAAGGGCCCTATTATAAACTTAAAGTACTAGGAGACCTTCTTATACTATTTAGACTCAAAGAGGGTCTTAAGCTTTATATATTACCTAGAGATAGATAGCTAGACTAAGAGATAGAATTAAATACTAGAATAGTACCTCTACTATTTCTACTACCTCGAGTAGGACGATTAGGCCCTATAGATATCTATTACAAAGTTTATCTATAACGATAGCATCTATACAATAATAGGTATTATACCCTTCTATACTTACTATAGTATAGACCTAAAAGGCCTAAACTAGCTAGGTTAACTACTAGAGATAGAAGAAGTACCTTTAAAGGTAGGGGTTACAGCTAAGGTACTCGCTCTATAACAAGAATACCGCAGTAAAATAGTAGTAGTAATAGCCTATTAAAAAAAGTACTCTAATAGGAAAAGGAAGTATTTTACTTTATAGGAAGGAGACTAAGTACTTGTCTTAAATAGGTATATAACCTCTATAAGGCTAAAGAAGAAACTAGACTAGAAGTTCTTAGGCCTAGGGATAGTTTGTAAGGTACTCTTACTAATAGTATATAATATAGATCTACTAGAAGTTAGAAGTATCTACCTAGTATTCTACGTGTCCCTATTAGAACTATATTAGCTAGGTAGTACTCTTTCCTATCTAAATAACCTAATACTAGATATATTAAGGAAGTTTAGAGACGATATATATAATATAGAATACATTATAAATAGAAGAGAAAATAGTATAGGTATCTAGGAATACTTAGTTAAATAGAGAGGATATAATAATACTAAGAATTCCTAGAAGCCAAGCGTAAATATTAGCGCTAATATACTAAAGGCCTTCTAAAAAAAGTATAGAATCTTTACTAAAAAGAGGAAAGGAAATAAATATACTTAAGGCTAGCTAGTAAAGGAAAAGAAGGAGAAAAGGTAAAGGGGTAGACCTCTAAAGGCGAAATAAGGACTAGTTAGAGCTAAAAAGGCCTAGTTAAACCTGCTAAATAGTAACTTAGGAGATTTTCAAAATCCTAGTATAAGGAAATTTTTGGAACTTTAGGATTTTTAGACCTAGCTACTATAAACTAAAAAGTTACTAGGTAACTTAAAATCCTAGCGTAAGGAAATTTTTAGAACTTAGAATTTTTAGACCTAGCTACTATAAACTAAAAAGTCGCTAGATAACTTACTAGGTAAAAGCTAATTTAGGTATATAAAAAGTAGCTACCTTTACCTATTTTTGCCTTTTGTAAGGATTTTCTAGGTATTTAATAGTACTACTAACGTTATAGGGTTAAATTTACCTAGGTAAAACTTATATAGAATTATAGGCTAGTCTAAATTGGTATAGATTAGGACAAAGCAGAGGGAAAAGAGTTAATTCTATCTAAGAAGAGCTAAAAAGGCTTATATAAAATTACTATTGCCTAAGGAAGTTTTATCTTAGTAGGTATTACTTAAAAATACTATAGGATAGTCTAAACTGTACTAAACTATACTAAACTAAACTATTCTAAACTAGTATAAGATAGTAGACGCTAAGAGAGATTATTTCTAGCTATAACTACGTCTACTAGCCTTCTTCTTAGGAGTAGTAATCTTTCTAACCTTAGAAGGCTAGGATAGGTTAGTAGGTAGCCTAAACTAGCGTATAATAGTAAGAAATAACCTATAGTACTATAAATTTACTTGTACTCTTTATTGTCGGTCTTAAGAAGCTTCTCCTTATACTTTCGCTTCTAAGTAATACTAGTATTAGACTAATTATATATAATACCCTTTAAGCTACTTTAACTAATACTATTTTTACTATTATAGAGCTTGTAGGCTTCTACGTCGCGCTTGTCGATATTACTAGTATTAGCCTAGCCTAGATTATACTAATTAGTACTAAAATATATACTCTAATATACTTGATAACCTCTTAGGTTGTATTTTAGATAGCGATAGCTAGATCTACTATCTTACTACTAGTATTCTATTTATTAATCCTATCTATTAAGGTTTTAACTAGGTCAGACGCGGTAGCAGGGGGCTAGGCTAAATTAGTCTAATTTATACTACCTTATACTATATTCTACTATATTATATCTTATAGTAGTCTTTTGTCTTTTTAGTAAGAT
Organism: Lophiotrema nucula; assembly: GCA_010015825.1. Lineage (NCBI taxonomy): Eukaryota > Fungi > Ascomycota > Dothideomycetes > Pleosporales > Lophiotremataceae > Lophiotrema > Lophiotrema nucula. The sequence goes on from ML977410.1 coordinate 22,789, forward strand.
AATAGGTATAGACGTTGGCCTAGTAACTGTCGCGGAAGTACTTAAGGATCAAATACCCTATAGTAGTAAAAGAGTATATATATAAGTTGTCTAGAAGTTTATCTTATATATATTAGTATATATAATAGACGTATAGCTAGTTATAAGCCGGCTTGGTCTTAGCTTTGTTAAGACAGCGCTTATAGAGCGGCTTAAGGCGCGTAGCGACTATTACTAGGCTAGAAGAAGATAAACTAAGATATATTAGTATTATAGAGGTAGAATTTGTTTTGTTTAAAGATATAGAAGGTAATTATAATAAAGCTAGAGGTATAAGCGCGTAATATAAGCGTATAAAAGGACTACTAAAGGCTATTAGCCTAGATTCTTATAAGAAAGTTATAGAAGGGTTAGGCTAGGCTAATTAGTACTACCCCTATAATACTTAATAATTTTTAGAAAGAGAACTTACCTAGTTATAGTTATATATAGGAAGAAAGTTAGGTATAGAAAGTAGAAAGTTATACCTACTATTACGCTTTACTAAGATAGCGCTGAAATTTAGTACTAGCGCTAAGTAACAACACCTACCTACTATTTAGATATTTACCTTTACTAAGTAAAGGTAGATTCTATAATTATCTAGAAATAGCCTCAATTAGGCTATACTGGCTTACCTACTATCTCGCTAGGCCAGCTTACTAAAAAGAAGGGAAATAATATAAGAATTTAGGCCAATTAGGGCTAGTTTATCCTAAACCTCTCTTAGTTAGCTAGAATAACCTATATTATAGCCGAATCGACCTAAAGGCGGGGTATTAATTTGTCTATTACTACAATTAAGCTATACTATCTCTTCTTAACTACTACAACCTACTATTATGCCTTAATAACTACCTATTCTTAATAGAGAGGTCTTACTTATAGAGAGATAAAGTAATACTACCTAAGCTCTACCTACCTATACTTTAGTAGAGATATATTTAGCCTATTATAGATAAATAAGACTACTCCTTCTACTATAGACGAATAAGACTACTCCTTTTATTATAGATAAATAAGACTACTTCTTCTACTATAGATAAATAAGACTACTCCTTTTACTATAGATAAATAAGACTACTCCTTCTACTATAGATAAATAAGACTACTTCTTCTACTACTTATCCCTATAGTGAACGAGTAATTAATATTAAATACTAGTATATAAGATATAGAAGTAGTAGCTAAGTTTATAATAGGTTACTAGAACTAATATTAGATTTCCTAGATACTTTATTTATTTATTTTTTCTTTGCCTTAGTATTCTTATTTATTTCTTATAGTAGATATTATTATTCTAAGAGCTTAATAGCTTATTATACCTTTTCTTACTTATAATACTTTATAGCTAAAGACTATTACAGCCTATTACTTATTATTATAGTTATTACTATTTACCTAGGTACTAAGCTATCTTTATAGATTTTATTATTAGACTACCTAAGAGTAAGGGCTGTATAAACCTAATAGTTATTATAGATTATTTAAGTAAAGACGTAGTCTTTATTCTATTACTAAATATTAAGGTTATTATAGTAGTTAATACTTTTATCTAATTTATAGTTGCCTACTACTAGCTGCTAGATACTATTATTTTAGATAGAGGAACTTAATTTATTAGTAAATTTTAAATAATACTTTATAAGCTCTATAGTATTAATTATAGGTTATTAATAGCCTACTATTTATAGACTAATAGTTTAATAGAGAGGATAAACTCTACTATTAAAGCCTACCTACGTGTGTATATTGTGTAGGATTAGAAAGACTAGGTAAGATATATTAGAATAGCTATAATAGCTATTAAAGTATAAGAAGTAGTAGTAATAAAGATAAGCTCTTTTTTTCTTTAATATAGATATTACGTAGACCCCCTATAGTTACGTCTAACTATTAAGATAACTAGAACTTTATAATTAAATAAGAAAAAAGTTTTAGTAATTATAGATAAGCTTAATAAGGCGTTTAATCTTATTTACGCGTTAATAGTAAATAATTAGTAAGAATAAGAAAAATAGGCTAATAAGAGATATAAAGAAGCTATATAACTATAAGTAGGTAATAAAGTATAGCTTATACTTAGAACGTATATAAAGACTACGCGTATAAGTAAAAAGCTAGACTAAAAAAACTTAAAGTATATAGTTATTAAGCTTATTAGAACTTATACTATTAAATTAAATATACTAGGTAGAACTAAAAAAGTCTTTAACGTAGATAGGCTACGCCTTACTACTAGTAACCTACTACTAAGTTAACCTTTAATAGACTACTAGTTAGAGCCTATTATTATTAATAGTAAGCTTAAGTACTTTATTAAAAGGATTATAGATAAAAGAAAATATTATTATAGATATAGATTCTAGTATTAACTCTTAGTTAAATAAAAGAACTATAAGAGACTTATCTAAGAACTTATTTTAGAGTTTATAGATATAGAAGCCTTAGTAGCGTAGCGTAGAACTATACTAACTACTTAAAAGTATTTCTATCTTTCTACCCTTCTACTTTTATACCTACTTTTAGAGCTATAGACGCTAAAGCTCTAACTAAATAAAGATATAATAGAACTATTAACCTATCTACTTAAGTATTATAAAGCTATTACGTAGAATAATTGTTAAAAGAAAGTAATCTATATATCTTTAGTTAAGTAATAGTCTTATAGTATAATACTATTATATAACTAGATATATAGAAGTTATTTACCTAACTGCTATACCGAAAAAATATCTACGGGTTTTGGCTATCTACGGGATTTTTTTAAAAACGGTTTTTTATCAAAAATCTAAAAAACTAGGAAAATACTAGCCGTAAATTCCGTAGTTATCCTTTAAAAATTACCTTTTTAGGGTTAGTACTTATAGAGATATTAATTCCTAAAAAAAGGTCCTAGAAAATCTACGGGATTTTTGGAAAATCTACGGAAAAATTACTACAACTACCTACTAACTAGCTATTATTAGTAATACTAAATTCTTAGTTTATTAGAAAGTAGCTATTATTAATAGAATAAT
>ML977411.1:5131-25122 GCA_010015825.1 Lophiotrema nucula
GTATTATTTATAATTACTATAACTATAGTAAACTAGAATACTTAGCTTATAAATATAAAAAACCTAAGATATATAACTATAAAACTATAGATAAAGAATATATTAAGTATAAAAAATAAAAATACTCTAACTTAGAGGAGAAAGATTTTACTAACCTTTAGTTTTAAATTATAAACTAAAAAAAATAAACTATAAATAGTAAAAGTAATAATAAAAATATAACTTAAAAAGTTTAATTTTTCTTTAATAGCTAGAGGTAAAGTTAGCTACTAAACTAGCTTAAGGTTTAGTAGACTTAGATAGCTATAATAAAAGTAAGCTATTTAAGCTAGTCTTTTAAACCTTTATAGGGTAATATAATACTACCTTATATATATATAAGAGCCTTATTAATAATAAAGTAATAACTAACTTTATAATAAAATATATAGCTAAGTTAGCTTAGCTTATACTAATTTAGTTACTTACTTATAGGTAAGTAAGTAACTATTATAAAATAAACTAAAAAATTATATATAAAATTTACTTTTATTTTAAAATTAAAAACTATTTTTACTAGACTTAAGTACTACTCTAGGATAACTTAGTTAAAGTAGACTTCTACTTTAGCTATAAATAACTAGTAGTATATAAACCTTAGTATTTATATAAGTATAGTAGTATTTAGTTTTTTAGTAAATATTATAAAGCTAACTATAGTATTAAAAGTAATATACTAATTAAAAGATATATAAAAGGCTATAAACTTTAAGATATAAACACTATACTACTAAATAAGCCCTAACTAGAGATACTATAGCTAGACTAGTACTAGAACCTATACTAAAAATTTATTACTAACTATAGATTAAATATTTAGATAGTTAGCTTATAAGCTATCTAAGTATATATATACTATAAAGATATATATATCTATTTCTTTAAATCTAACCCTTTTATAATTCTTATAAAGGACGTCTATAAAACTATTAACCTAGATAACTTTAAAAAATTTATAAAAAAATAAGTTAATCTTAACCTTTTATTATTAGTCTTTTTAGAATATTATAATATTTTATTTATATTTAACTATAAGGTAGTAAATGTAATACTTAATAGCTTAGAATTTAACTATAAAATTAAAGTTAAGCTAAGTACTAAGCTTTTTAACTATAAGCTATATTTACTTTTACTATAGATACTTAATATAGTCTAGAAGTATATTAAAGACCTCTTTAAATAAAGTTATATTAAGAAATATTACTTACTAGTTTAGTTTAACTTTCTTTTTACTTATAAGCCTAAAAGTAGTATATAAATCTATATAGACTACTATAAACTTAATAAGGCTATAGTTAAAAACTAGTACTTTATTTCTTTCTTTTAAAAAACTTTTACTAAACTTATATAGTTATTTTAGTTCTTTACTTTTAATATAATCTATACTTTTAATTAAGTACGTATTAAGAAAGGCTTAAAATAGCTTATAGTATTTTCTACTTACTAAAAAATTTACTAATATAAAGTAATACCTTTTAGCCTTTATAATACGCCTACTACTTTTTAATAAGTAATTAATAAAGTACTCTTTAAATATTTAGATATATTTTATACTACTTACTTAGATAACGTTTTTATATTCTTAGATAACCTAAAGGATTATATTAAGTACTATAAAATAGTACTTAAACGCCTATATATAAATAAATTTTATATTAATATTAAAAAGTACTAATTTTACTAATAGAAAGTTAAGTTTTTAGGCTTTATTATTACTTTATAGAGCTTAGAAATAGACTTAGTTAAGATTTAGGTAATACTAAACTAAAAAATACTTATAATAGTATAAAGAGTTTTAGGACTCCTTAGCTTTTTAAACTTTTATAAGTAATTTATAAAGAGATATTTAAAAATTATCTATTTATTTACTTTAGCTTATAAGTTTAAAGTTATAACTAAAAAAAGTAAAAATAGCTACTCTAGGCGCGTAGTTTAGTATAAGCCTTTTACTTTTATAAAAAAATATAGTAAAGCTTTTAAAAACTTAAAAGATATATTTTAACTAGGCTAAATACTTATATACTTTAATCTTAAAAAGTAAGTCTTTATCTTTTATAACTCCTTTAGCTAAGCAAATAGTAGAGTTATAAAATAATAAAATATAAATAGTAACTTATAACTAATTACTTTCTTTTTAAAAAAGCTAATGCCTATAGAATATAACTATAATATCTATAACTTTAAACTTATAGCTATTATAAAGGCTTTTACTAAATAAAAGCTTAAACTTATTAATACTAGCTTAGAGAAATTAATCTAAGTTATATTAAACTACTATAATCTTTAAACCTTTATAATAACTAAGAATTTTAACTATAGATAGGTATAATAGTTATTATTTTTATTCTAATTTAATTTTTAAATTACTTATATACTAAGGAAGATAAATATTAAAGCTAATACCTTTTTATAGCGTAACTAGGATATTTCTAAGGATAAAAAAGACTTATATATTACTATAAATTATACTATTATTTTAAAAGAAAAAAATATTTTACTAAGTATAGTACTAGTACTAGATATAATAATAAAGCTACTATTTATATTAAGTAAAAGAAATAATACTAATAACTTTACTATATTTTAAGTAATAAACTTTAAAATTATTATAACTTATCTTACTAGTAAAGATAAGGACTATTATAAAAATAATAATAAGTACTACTAGCCTTTTATACTTAAATTAGATAGGTTTAATTAAGACCTAAGAGTCTTAAGTATCCTTAAACTAAAGTAAAAACTATAGTAAGTATATATTTAGGACTTTATTATTACTATAGTCTTTACTATACTTAATTTAAGAGCCTTAAAATTACTATATAAATTATATAAAAAAGAGTACTATTTTTTACTTACTAACTATACTATAGTTAGCTTTAAAGATTAATATAAAATTTTTATTAATAGCTCTTACTTTTTAGTTTTAGAGAATAACTAGCTAAAATAGCTAATTTTTTAATAAACTTATAACTACTAACTAGCTAGCTATAAGGGCCTTAAGAATATCTTTACTACTATATTTTTTTAGTATTTTTAGCCTAGTATAGCGTATACTATACGCTAATTTTATAATATATATATAGTATATAAATATATAGTTTCTTTTTATAAAGCTACTTATAGCTACCTTTACCCTTTTCTAGCCCCCTATAAAAAATAGTAAGATATTATAATTAACTTTATTTAAAATTTAATCCTTTTCTACTACTAAGGGTAGATAATATAGAATATATATATAGTAGTAGATAGGCTTATAAAGTATAAGTACTTTTTTACTATACTAAGATAGGCTATTAAGGATACTATAGAAGTCTTTTAAAAGGTCTTTATATTATATAGCTTCTTATAATTAGTTACCTTAGACTAAGGCTAAAATTTTATAGTTAAATACTAGATATACTTTATAGAATAACTAGGCGTTTAATATTATCTATTTAGTACTTACTACCTATAAATAGATAGGTAAACTAAATACTTAAATTAATCTTTAAAGGAGTATTTATATAAGTATATTAACTACTAGTAAAATAACTAAGTAAAATAGCTATAAGTTACTAAGTTTATATTAAATAATACTATTAATAAGGTAACTAGATTAATACTATTTTTTACTAACTTTAAATACTACCTAAAGTTAGGTTTCTACTTAGTAGAAGAACTTTTTATTTTAAAAAACGCGCTATAGAGTATATAAGCTAAAGTCTTTTATACTAATAATTTTATATAAAAATATAACTAAATAGTTAATTATTTATACGTTAACCTAAGATAAATCTAAGAAGAATATAAAAAATAGGCTAATAAGAAATAATAAAATATACTTAGGTACTAAGTTAGAGATAAAATATAAGTTAATACTAAAAATTAGTAGACTAACTATTTATTTAAAAAGCTTAATAGTAAGTACGCTAGGCTATATATAGTTAAATAAGTACTTTATAAAGACTATATATTTAAACTAGATTTACCTAATTATTTTATTTAAAAAAGGATTTTTTTAATCTTCTATCTTAATATCCTGTTACTAGATACTATAAACTTTATACTATTTTAAAAAGCTACTTTTCTAAAGCTAGTAAATATCCTTATAAATAAAAAAATTAGTAAGGAATTTAGTAACTACTTAGTAAATAAAGTTCTTAACTATAAATAGTAGCCTAATAAGAACTAGTATTACTAAGTTAAGTAAGCTAGTTACTTTAAACTAGACTAGCAGCCTATAAAAAACTTTCTTAATTACTATAATATTTTACTTTTTTACTAAAAGAACCTAGAGGTATTAAAGCCTCTAAGTGTAGTTTTAGTATTAGACTAGTAGCTTTATCTTAAAGATCTTAAAGCTATTATAGACTAAAGAGTTTATATTATCTACCTTTTAAAATTATTTAGTAGAAGTAAAAAACTATATACTACCTTTTACTTAATTAATTTAATTACTTTAGTTTTATAAGTATTAGATTATTAATAGGCTAGCTATATTAGTACCTCTCTTCTTAAAGTAAAGTATTAATAATAACTAAGCCTAAAATTTATATACTATATAAGTACTTAAAAGTACTATATTATTATTTTCTCTATTAGTCTACTAAAGTAACAGCGCCTCTTTTAAGTATCTTAAAGTAATAATTATATATAAATATAGTATTTTAGAGTTCTTACTATAGAACTTAGTTATTATATAATAGTTTTATATAGAAGAAATAGTTAGAAGTAACCTAACTTATATAAGTAAAAATTAGTTAAGTTACTACTTTATTAGTAGGTTTCTAGTAGAAATAATAGTTTAGTAAAATAATTAGTATTTTATCTTAATTTTTACTACTTATACTCTTAATAGTTTAGTTTCTAGTAGTTTATAGAAGCTTACCTTTTTTTTTTTAAGAGAGGAAGACCTATTAAAACTTATAGCTAGTTAGTATAAGTAGCTAGTATAAGACTAGATAAAAGCTATTAAGTAACTTACTTAGTAATTTCTTTTACTTATTACTTAGCTATTTACTCTTTTAGACTAGTATAAGTTTTATAAGCTAAAAGCTTAGCGCCTAAGGTAGAGTATAAATATCTACCTAGCCCTATACTCTTCTCCTCTTAACTAGCTACTATCTTATTTATTTTATTAATATAACCTTTAATATTACTAACTCTCTACTTACCTAGTAACTATATAATAGCCCTAGACGTACTCTTACAATAGCTATAGATAGCTCTAAACTATAATATTAATAACTAGAATACTTTTATAGTATATATTAATATAAGTATCTTAGTATATAATTATCTTTACCTTTATAATAGGTAAGTTTAAGACCCTATTAGCTACCCTTTTAACTTTATATATAGTTTTAATTTAGTAAACTAGTTTTTAACTAACTAAACTATTAAATTTATAGGCTACGCTAACTTAAGTACCCCTTAGATAAACCCCTTAAAGCTTAAAAAAATAAAATTAATAAGTAATATAGAGTAACTTTAGAATACTATAGTTACTTAAGGTATTATTTATAATTACTATAACTATAGTAAACTAGGATACTTAACTTATAAATATAAAAAACTTAAGATATATAACTATAAGACTATAAATAAAAAATATATTAAGTATAAAGAGTAGAACTACTCTAACTTAAAAAAGGAAGATTTTATTAACCTTTAGTTTTAAATTATAAACTAAAAGAGATAAACTATAAATAGTAAAAATAATAATAAAAATATAATTTAAAAAGTTTAACTCTTTTTTAATAGCTAGAGGTAAAGTTAGCTATTAAACTAACTTAAAGTTTAGTAAACTTAGATAGTTATAATAAGAGTAAGCTATCTAAGCTAGTCTTTTAAATCTTTATAAAATAATATAATACTACCTTATATATATATAAGAGCCTTATTAATAATAAGATAATAACTAACTTTATAATAAAATATATAGCTAAGTTAGCTTAGCTTATACTAATCTAGTTATCTACCTATAAGTAAGTAAGTAACTATTATAAAATAAGCTAAAAAATTATATATAAAGTTTACTTTTATTTTAAAATTAAAAACTACTTTTACTAGACTTAGGTACTACTCTAAAATAACTTAGTTAGAGTAGACCTTTACTTTAGCTATAGATAGCTAGTAGTATATAAACTTTAGTATTTATATAAGTATAGTAGTATCTAGTTTTTTAGTAAATATTATAAAGTTAACTATAGTATTAAAAGTAACGTACTAATTAAAAGATATATAAAAGGCTATAAATCTTAGAATATAAATACTATACTATTAGATAAGCCTTAACTAGAGATACTATAGCTAAACTAGTATTAGAACCTATACTAAAAATTTATTACTAATTATAGATTAAATATTTAGATAGTTAGCTTATAAGCTATTTAGGTATACGTACGCTATAAAGATATATATACTTATTTTTTTAAATTTAACCTTTTTATAATCTCTATAAAAGATATCTATAAAACTATTAATCTAGATAACTTTAAAAAGTTTATAAAAAGATAAGTTAACTTTAATCTTTTATTATTAGTCTTCTTAGAATACTATAATATTTTATTTATATTTAACTATAAAGTAGTAAACGTAATACTTAATAGCTTAAAATTTAACTATAAAATTAAAGTTAAGCTAAGTACTAAGCTTCTTAACTATAAGCTATACTTACTTTTACTATAAATACTTAATATAGTCTAGAAGTATATTAAAGACTTTTTTAAATAAAGTTATATTAAAAAATATTACTTATTAGTTTTGTAAGAGTACGTCTAGGGCTATTATATAGTTGCTAGGTAAGTAGAGAGTTAATAATATTGAAGGTTGTATTAATAAAATAAACAAGATAGCAGCTAGTTGAGAGGAGAAGGGTGTAGGGCTAGGTAAGTATTTATACCCTACCTTAAGCACTAAGCCCTTAGCCTATAAAACCTATACTAGTCTAAAAGAATAAATAGCTAGATAGTAAGTAAAAAAAATTACTAAGTAAGTTACTTAGTAGCTTTTATCTAGTCTTATACTAGCTACCTATACTAACTAGCTATAAGTCTTAATAGGTCTCTCTTCCCTAGAAAAAAGAAAGTAAACTTTTATAAACTACTAAAAACTAGACTATTAGAGGTATAAGTAGTAGAAATTAAGATAAAACGCTAATTATTTTACTAAACTATTATTCCTACTAGAAACCTACTAGTAAGGTAGCAGCCTAGCTAATTTTTACTTATATAAATTAAGTTACTTCTAACTATTTCTTTTATATAAAACTATTATATAATAACTAAGTTTTATAGTAGGAACTTTAAAATACTATATTTATATATAATTATTATTTTAGAATACCTAAAGGAGGCGCTACTACCTTAGTAGACTAATAAGGAAAATAATAATATAGTACCTTTAAGTACCTATATAGCGTATAAATCTTAAGCTTAGTTACTATTAATACTCTACTTTAAGAGAAGAGGTACTAATATAGCTAGCCTATTAATAATCTAGTACTTATAGAACTAGGGTAACTAAATTAATTAAGTAGAGAGTAGTATATAGTTTTTTACTTTTACTAAATAATTTTAAAAAGTAGATAATATAAGCTTTTTAGTTTATAATAGCTTTAAGATCTTTAGGATAGAGCTACTAGTCTAATACTAAAACTATACTTAAAGGCTTTAGTACCTCTAGGTTCTTCTAGTAAAAAAGTAAAATGTTATAGTAATTAAGAAAGTTTTTTATAAGCTACTAGTTTAGTTTAGAGTAACTAGTTTACTTAACTTAGTAATACTAGTTCTTATTAGGCTACTATTTATAGTTAAGAACTTTATTTATTAAGTAGTTACTAAATTCTTTACTAGTTTTTTTATCTATAAAGATATTTACTAGCTTTAGAAAGGTAGCTTTCTAGAATAGTATAAAGTTTATAGTATCTAGTAGTAAGATATTAAGATAAAAGACTAAGAAGATTTCTTTTTAAATAAAGTAATTAAGTAAATTTAGTTTAAATATATAGCCTTTATAAAGTACTTATTTAACTATATATAGCCTAGTATACTTACTATTAAGCTTCTTAAAAAAATAGTTAGTCTACTAATTCTTAGTATTAACCTATACTTTATCTCTAACTTAGTACTTAGGCGTATCTTATTATTTTTTATTAGCCTATTCTTTATATTCTTCCTAGGTCTATTCTAAGTTAATATATAGGTAATTAACTATCTAGTTATATTTTTATATAAGATTATTAGTATAGAAAGCTTTAGCCTATACGCTTTATAGCGCGTTCTCTAAGATAAAAAGTTCTTCTACTAGATAGAGACCTAACTTTAAGTAGTATTTAAGGTTAGCGAAAAATAGTATTAATCTAGTTACCTTATTAATAGTATTATTTACTATAAATTTAGTAACTTATAGCTATTTTACCTAGTTATTCTACTAATAGTTAATATACTTATATAGGTACTCTTCTAGAGATTAATTTAAGCGTTTAGTTTATTTATCTATTTATAGGTAGTAGGTACTAGATAGGCAGTATTAGACGCCTAGTCGTTCTATAAAGTATATCTAGTATTTAGCTATAAAATTTTAGCCTTAGTCTAAGGTAACTAATTATAGGAGGCTATATAATATAAAAACCCTTTAAAAAACCTCTATAGTATTTTTAATAGCTTGTCTTAGTATAGTAAAGAAGTACTTACGCTTTGTAAGCCTATCTACTACTATATATATATTTTATATTATTTACCCCTAGTAGTAGGAAGAGGTTAAATCTTAAATAAAGTTAATTATAATATCCTACTACTTCTTATAGAAGGCTAGGAAGGGGTAAAGGTAGCTATAAGTAGCTTTGTAAGAAGAAACTGCGCGCTTATATACTATATATACGTTATAAAATTAGCGTATAGTATATACTATACTAGGCTAGAAATACTAAGGAAATATAGTAGTAAAGATATTCTTAGGGCCCTTATAGCTAGCTAGTTAGTAGTTATAAATTTATTAAAGAATTAGCTATTTTAGCTAGTTATTCCCTAGGACTAGGAGGTAAGAGCTATTAATAAGAATCTTATATTAATCCCTAAAGCTAACTATAGTATAGTTAGTAAGTAAAAAATAGTACTCTTTTTTATATAATTTATATAGTAATTTTAGGGCTCCTAAATTAAGTATAATAAAGACTACAGTAATAATAGGGTTTTAAATATATACTTACTATAGTTTTTACTCTAGTTTAGAGGTACTTAGGACTCTTAAGTTCTAATTAGACCCGTCTAATTTAGGTATAAGAGGCTAGTAGTACTTATTATTATCTTTATAGTAGTTCTTATCTTTACTAGTAAAGTAAGTTATAGTAATTCTAAAGTTTACTACTTAGAATATAGTAAAGTTATTAGTATTATTTCTCCTACTTAATATAGATAGTAGCCTTACTACTATATCTAGTACTAGTACTATACTTAGTAAGATATTCTTTTCTTTTAGGATAATAGCGTAATTTATAGTAATACGTAGGTCTTCTTTATCTTTAAGAATATCCTAGTTACGCTATAAAAGAGTATTAGCTTTAATATTTATCTTTTTTAGTATATAAGTAATTTAAAAGTTAAATTAAAATAAAAATAATAACTATTATACTTACCTGCGGTTAAGATTCTTAGTTATTATAAAGGTTTAAAGATTATAGTAGTTTAATATAACCTAGATTAATTTCTCTAGGCTAGTACTAATAAGTTTAGGCTCTTATTTAGTAAAGGCCTTTATAATAGCTATAAGTTTAAAGTTATAGATATTATAGTTATATTCTATAGGCGTTAGCTTCTTTAAAAAGAAAGTAATTAGTTATAGGTTACTATTTATATTCTATTATTTTATAACTTTACTATTTACTTAGCTAGAGGAGTTATAAAATATAAAGACTTACTTCTTAAGGTTAAAGTATATAAATACTTAGCCTAGTTAAAATACGTCTTTTAGGTTTTTAAGGGCTTTACTATATTCTTCTATAAGAGTAAAAGGCTTATACTAAACTACGCGCTTAGAGCGGCTATTTTTACTTTCTTTAGTTATAACTTTAGACTTATAAGCTAAAGTAAATAAGTAGATAATTTCTAAGTATTCTTTTATAAATTACTTATAGAAGTTTAAAAAGCTAAGGAGTTCTAGAACTCCTTATACTATTATAGGTATCTTTTAGTCTAGTATTACCTAGATCTTAACTAGGTTTATTTTTAAGCCTTATAAAGTAATAATAAAGCCTAAGAACTTAACTTTCTATTAGTAAAATTAGTACTTTTTAATATTAATATAGAATTTATTTATACGTAGGTACTTAAGTACTATCCTATAGTACTTAATATAATTCTCTAGGTTATTTAAGAATATAAGGATGTTATTTAGGTAGGTAGTATAAAATACGTCTAAATATTTAAAGAGCGCTTTATTAATTACCTATTAAAAGGTAGTAGGCGTATTATAAAGGCTAAAAGGTATTACTTTATATTAGTAAGTCTCTTAGTAAGTAGAGAATACTATAAGCTATTTTAAGCCTTTTTTAATACGTACCTAATTAAAGGCGTAGATTATATTAAAAGTAGAAAACTAAAATAACTATATAAGTTTAGTAAAAGTTTCTTAAAAGAAAAAGATAAAATACTAGTCTTTAACTATAGCCTTATTAAGTTTGTAGTAGTCTATATAGATTTGTATACCGCCTTTAAGCTTATAGGTAAGAAAGAGGTTAGACTAAACTAGTAAGTAATATTTCTTAATATAACTTTGTTTAGAGAAGTCTTTAATATACTTCTAGACTATATTAAGTATCTATAGTAAAAGTAGGCGCAGCTTATAATTAAAAAGCTTAGTACTTAGCTTAACTTTAATTTTATAGTTAAATTCTAAGCTATTAGGTATCGCGTTTACTACCTTATAGTTAAATATAAATAAAATATTATAGTATTCTAAAGAGACTAATAATAAAAAGTTAAGGTTAACTTATCCTTTTATAAACTTTTTAAAGTTGTCTAGGTTAATAGTTTTATAGACGTCCTTTATAGGGATTATAAAGGGGTTAAATTTAAAGAAATAGGTACGTGTATCTTTATAGCGTACGTATACCTAGATAGCTTGTAAGCTAACTATCTAAATATCTAATCTATAGTTAGTAATAAATTTCTAGTATAGGTCTTAGTACTAGTCTAGCTGTAGTATCCCTAGTTAGGGCTTTTCTAGTAGTACAGTATTTATATCCTAAAGTTTATAGCCCTCTACGTATCCTTTAATTAGTATATTACTTTTAATACTATAGTTAACTTTATAATATTCGCTAGGAAACTAGATACTACTATACTTATATAAATACTAGGGTTTATATACTACTAGCTATCTATAGCTAAGGTAGAGGTCTACTCTAACTAAGTTATCTTAGAGTAGTACCTAGGTCTAGTAAAAGTAGTCCCTAATCTTAAGATAGAAGTAAACCTTATATATAATTTTCTAGCTTATTCTATAATAGTTACCTACTTACTTATAGGTAGGTAACTAGATTAGTATAAGCTAGGCTAACTTAGCTATATATTTTATTATAAAGTTAGTTATTACTCTATTATTAATAAGGCTCTTATATATATATAGGGTAGTATTATATTACTCTATAAAGGTTTAAAAGACTAGCTTAGGCGGCTTACTCTTATTATAGCTATCTAAGTCTACTAAACCTTAAGCTAGTTTAATAGCTAACTTTACCTCTAGCTATTAAAAAAGAGTTAGACCTTTTAAGTTATATTTTTATTATTACTTCTACTATTTATAGTTTGTCTCCCCTAGTTTGTAATTTAAAACTAAGGGTTAGTAAAATCCTTCTCTTCTAAGTTAAGGTATTCTTACTCTTTATATTTAATATATTCTTTATCTATAGTCCTACAGTTATATATCTTAAGTTTTTTATATTTATAGGCTAAGTATCCTAGTTTACTATAGTTATAGTAATTATAAATAATACTTTAAGTAACTATAGTATTCTAAGGTTACTCTATATTACTTATTAACTTTATTTTCTTAGGCTTTAGAGGGTTTATCTAGGGGGTACCTAAGTTAGCGTAGCCTATAAATCTAGTAGTTTAGTTAGTTAGAAACTAGTTTACTAAATTAGAGCCGCGTATAAAGTTAGAGGGGTAGCTAGTAAGGTTCTAAACTTACCTACTATAAGAGTAGAGGTAATTATATACTAAGGTACTTATATTAATATATACTGTAAAAGTATTCTAGTTATTAATATTATAGTTTAGCGCTACTTATAGCTATCTAGGAAGCTTTCTCTTAAACTTTTATCTTATCTAATATATATTAAGGCCTACCTATAGTACTAGTACTTAAAACTCTAAGTAGAACTTATAAGTATTACTAGCTACTGTTTCTCTTATAGTATAGTTAGTATTAGGCTATTGTAGTTAAAATAGCTTACTTAAAGTAGTAGTATATAGGTCTCTATCTCTAAACTAAACAAGCAACTTCTATAGGCAGTTGTAAAAGGTAGTAAATTTAGCTAAGTAAAAGCCTAGGGGTTTTATTATAGCGTAAGCTAGTCCCTTTAAGCTATTATACAACGCTATAATACGAGTATCCTTATTAAGTATTACTATAGTATTTATACTAAGATAGTTAAAGAAGGCGCTTACCTACTAGACTACGTCTTAAGCTAGTACTCTTAAAAAGATTAGGAAGTATTATAGAAGCTTAGATTTATAAGGTCTTACGTTATAAAGGTAAACGTAATACTAGTATACTTACTATAATTCTAACGTATCTAATTATACCTATAAAGTTAGCTATAGCTATTCTATAAGAGTAGTTATATATTACTACTAGACTCTAGTCTTTATATATAGGTTAAATAGTATTATAGGCTGCTGCTACAATTGCGTAGGTTGCTAGTAAGGGGTAAAACCTAGACCTATATACAAATTTATAGAAGCTAACGCCTAACTATAATTTACTAGGTATACTATAGCTAAGGTAGGTAATACTACTAGTAAAGTTATCTATAGCTTTATTAAGGCTGCTTATACTACTACTTAAGCTTGCTAAAGTTAATTATAAAGTTTTATAACTATATCTTAAGTAATACGTATAGTCTACGCGCGTACCTAAGTTACTACTAAGAGGTTATTTTAAAGTACTATTAGTTATTACTAAAAATCTACTACCTAGTCTACTATTAACTATACTTAACGCTTAGCGTTACGCTAGAAGGTTTTTATTATAAATAAAAATACTAGTACTATAATAGTAAGTTCTTTATAAAAAAAAGCTTAAAGCTACTCTAAAGGGTAGTTAGTTATTAGGTATTACCTAAACTCTAAAAAGAAGGATTTTAGAACTACTATTATAGGTAGTATATTTCTATATAATATATATCCTATGTCTTAGTAAGTACGAATATAATTCTATAAGTTTAGGTTAATATTTACGTTAAACTTTAGTATAGACTATAAGAAGACTAAGTTAATAAATACCTATTCTATTAGGTTTTTACTAAATAGGTTGTTAATTACTACGTTATAGAGTCCTTGCTAGTAAGCGTTGTCTACTACGCGTTTTGCGTACTATAGTAGGTCCTTAGTTACTAAACTAGTATTTACTAAAAATAACTATTAAAGTTTATACTCCTCTTTTACTACTATAGGGTAATCTACTACTATCTCTATATTTTATTCCTATAACTGCGTAGGGTTAGGCAGTAGTATTACTTTATTATTAGATTTTTATACTATATCTACCTTCTATATTATATTATTAGTTTTCTTCTTAGCTACTACGTCTATAATACTAGTATAGCTAAACCTACGGCCTATAGGATATAGTTACTTTACTATACCTTTTAGTAGAGTACTTATACTAGGTAGGTTAAGTAGGTTCTATAGGCGTAAACTTTTGTCTTATTATAAAAGTTAAGTCCCCTAGACGGCGCCCTTTAGTAGGGTCTTTATACGCCTATTAAGTATTATAAAGGCTATATAGGTATAGTAAGGCTATATAGATAAGGTATTATATAGATAGGGTACTATACAGGCGAGGTGTTATATAGATAGGGTACTATATAGGCTAGGTACTATACAGGCGGAATACTATATAGGCGGGATACTATATAGGCGAGGTACTATACAGGCTAGATACTACATAGGTAGAGTACTATATAGGCTAAAATAAAAAAAAGGAGAGCTACTATCGTGTAAGAGTACGTCTAGGGCTATTATATAGTTACTAGGTAAATAGAAAGTTAGTAATATTAAAGGTTATATTAATAAAATAAACAAGATAGCAGCTAGTTGAGAGGAGAAGGGTATAGGGCTAGGTAGGTATTTATACCCTACCTTAGGCGCTAAGCCCTTAGCCTACAAAACCCGTGCTAGTCTAGAAGAGTAAATAGCTAGGTAGTAAGTAAAAGAAGTTACTAGGTAAGTTACCTAGCAGCTTCCATCCGGTCTTATACTAGCCACCTATACTAACCAGCTACGAGTCCTGACATACTTTTAATATAATCTATATTTTTAATTAAGTATATATTAAGAAAGGCTTAGAATAGCTTATAGTATTCTCTACTTATTAAAGGACTTACTAATATAAAGTAATACTTTTTAGCTTTTATAATATACCTACTACCTTTTAATAAGTAATTAATAAAGTACTTTTTAAATATTTAGATATATTTTATACTATCTACTTAAATAATATCCTTATATTTTTAGATAACTTAAAGGATTATATTAAATACTATTTTTTTTTTATAATTTTTTCTAAGACTAAAAAGATAGGTATTACTAAATTATATTAACTAAAATAAGTAGCCCCTACTGCTACGTAGATAAAAAGGCGTTTAATTATTAATAAATTCTAATATATATATAACTATATAATTAAGAGCTCACTAAGCGAGCTTAACGCTTTATATATATTATTAAGTCTTTTTAAATTTAGTAAAGTTAACTATTATTTACTTTAATACCTAAACTTTAGGTTAGGAGAGAGGATACCTAAATACTAGCTAGTAAGCTATATCTTTACCTCCTCTTCCTTATCTACTCTCTCTCTCTCTTTCTCTCTCTTTTTCTCTCTTCTTTATATATATACCTTACTTTATAAGCTCTAGTTATCGTACCTTATTATTATTATATAGTAATAAGTATATATTACTATTATTCCTATTATCTTATTATCTTATATAAATAGGTTATACTTACTATTATAATAAAGCTATTTAATACCTTTAACAGCTAGCAGATCTGCCTTAATATAATTAATAGTAAAGTTAAGTCTCTAAAGCTACCTATCTATAATATTAGTAGTAATATAGTAGTAGTACTTAAAGAAAGTAGTTAAAACTTAATCTTAAAGCTTAAGTCTATAGCTAAGAATAAAGTAAAATAAAGGTAAGCTAAGGATATTAAAATCTAGTATAGTATTTATTAGATCTTTATTATTACTAAAGCTAGTAGTTAGTAATAGGTATATATAAAGTTTAAGAATATTATTATAACTTTACTTATTAGCTAGTATTTTATAGATAGTAAATAATTTAAGTTTAATTTATAGTTATAAGGCCTTAAGAGGTTATTAGAAGATTCTTTTAAAATCTTTAAAGTTACTAAAAAGAACTTTTTTAAATATATATAAGTAAGTTACTATAAAGTATAACTTTACTTAGTACTTAATACTATTTATATTTATTAGAAGATTAAAGTTACGTAGAACATTAAGGTAATAAATATAATTTAATAAAAAATAGTAAGCTTATATATATATTATAAGAGTAAGCGTAAGTATAAATATAATAAGTTTATAGTTAGATCTAAATTAAAGTAAAAAAGTTTATAGATTATATATTAAAAACGCTTAAGAGATACGCTTACTTATTAGTTACGTAATAATATATAATAAGTTTTCTAAAGAGACTATAAAATTAATATAAATTTAGGATTTAGATAAAAAAGTATATAGTTAACGCTTTCCTACGCTAGGGACGTAACTCCCTAGCGACAAACGCCGACTTTTTTTTTTTAAATACTATAAGATAGTACTTAAGCGCCTATATATAAATAAATTTTATATTAATATTAAGAAATACTAATTCTACTAATAGAAAGTTAAGTTCTTAGGCCTTATTATTACTCTATAGGGCTTAGAAATAAACTTAGTTAAAATTTAGGTAATACTAAACTAGAAGATACTTATAATAGTATAAAAAGTTTTAGAACTCTTTAGCTTTTTAAGCTTTTATAAGTAATTTATAAAAAAATACTTAAAAATTATTTACTTATTTACTTTAGTTTATAAGTTTAAAGTTATAACTAAAGAAGATAAAAATAGCTACTTTAGGCGTATAGTTTAGTATAAGTCTTTTACTCTTATAAAAGAATATAGTAAAGCCTTTAAAGACTTAAAAAACATATTTTAACTAGGCTAAGTATTTATATACTTTAACTCTAAAAAGTAAGTTTTTATCTTTTATAACTCTTCTAGCTAGGCGAATAATAGAGTTATAAAATAATAAAATATAAATAATAACTTATAACTAATTATTTTCTTTTTAAAAAAACTAATATTTATAGAATATAACTATAATATCTATAACCTTAAACTTATAGCTATTATAAAAGCCTTTACTAAATAAGAGCTTAAACTTATTAGTACTAGCCTAAAGAAACTAATTTAGATTATATTAAACTACTATAATTTTTAAACCTTTATAATAACTAAAAACCTTAACTATAGGTAGGTATAATAGTTATTATTTTTATTATAATTTAACTTTTAAATTACTTATATACTAAAGAAGATAAATATTAAAGCTAATACTTTCTTATAGTATAACTAGAATATTCTTAAAAATAAAAAAAACCTATATATTACTATAAATTATACTATTATTTTAAAAGAAAAAAATATTTTACTAAGTATAGTACTAGTACTAGATATAGTAATAAAGCTACTATTTATATTAAGTAAGAGAAATAATACTAATAACTTTACTATATCTTAAGTAGTAAACTTTAAGATTACTATAACTTACCTTACTAATAAAGATAAAAACTACTATAAAGATAATAATAAGTACTACTAGTTTCTTATACCTAAATTAAATAAGCTTAATTAGAATTTAGAAGTTTTAAGTACTTTTAAACTAAAGTAAGAACTATAGTAGGTATATATTTAAAACTTTATTATTACTATAGTTTTTACTATACTTAATTTAAGAGCCTTAAAATTACTATATAAGTTATATAAAAAAAGATACTATTTTTTACTTACTAACTATACTATAGTTAGCTTTAGAGATTAACGTAAGATTTTTATTAATAGCTCTTACTTTTTAGTTTTAAAAAATAACTAGCTAAAATAGCTAATTTTTTAATAAACTTATAACTACTAACTAGCTAGCTATAAAGGCCTTAAAAATACCTTTACTACTATATTTCTTTAGTATTTCTAGCTTAGTATAGTATATACTATATACTAATTTTATAACGTATATATAGTATATAAGCGCGTAGTTTTTTTTTATAAAGTTACTTATAACTACCTTTACCCCTTCTTAGCCCTTTATAGAAAGTAGTAAAATATTATAATTAACTTTATTTAAAATTTAACTTTTTTCTACTACTAAAGGTAGATAATATAAAATATATATATAGTAATAGATAGGCTTATAAAGTATAAGTACTTTTTTACTATACTAAAATAAACTATTAAGAATACTATAGAGGTCCTTTAAAAGATCTTTATATTATATAGCCTTTTATAATTAGTTACTTTAGACTAAGGCTAAAATTTTATAGCTAAATACTAAATATACTTTATAGAATAACTAGGTATTTAATACTACTTATTTAGCGCCTACTATCTATAAATAGATAGGTAAACTAAATACTTAAATTAATCTCTAAAAGAGTATTTATATAAGTATATTAACTACTAGTAGAATAACTAAGTAAAATAGTTATAAGTTACTAAGTTTATAGTAAATAATACTATTAATAAAGTAATTAAATTAATACTATTTTTTACTAACTTTAGATATTACTTAAGGTTAGGTCTTTACCTAGTAGAAAAACTTTTTATTTTAAAAAACGTACTATAAAGTACGTAGGCTAAAATTTTCTATACTAATAATTTTATATAAAAATATAACTAAATAATTAATTACTTATATATTAACCTAGGATAGACTTAAGAAGAATATAAGAAATAAGCTAATAAAAAGTAATAAAATATACTTAAGTACTAAGTTAAAGATAAAGTATAAGTTAATACTAAAAACTAGTAAACTAACTATCTTTCTAAAAAGCTTAATAGTAAGTATACTAAGCTATATATAGTTAAATAAGTACTTTATAAAAGCTATATATTTAAACTAGATTTATCTAATTACTTTATTTAAAAAAAAATCTTTTTAGTCTTTTACTCTAATATCCTACTACTAGATACTATAAACTTTATACTATTTTAAAAAGCTACCTTTTTAGAGCTAGTAAACGTTCTTATAAATAAAAAAACTAGTAAAGAATTTAGTAACTACTTAGTAGATAAAGTTCTTAACTATAAATAGTAGCCTAATAAGAACTAGTATTATTAAGTTAAGTAAGCTAGTTACTCTAAACTAGACTAGTAGCCTATAGAAAACTTTTTTAATTACTATAATATTTTACTTTTTTACTAAAAGAACTTAGAAGTACTAAAGTTTCTAAGTATAGTCTTAGTATTAAACTAGTAGCCCTATCCTAAAAATTTTAAAGCTATTATAAACTAAAAAGCTTATATTACCTACCTCTTAAAATTATTTAGTAAAAGTAGAAAACTATATACTACTTTTTACTTAATTAATTTAATTACTTTAGTTTTATAAGTACTAAATTATTAATAAGCTAGTTATATTAGCATTTCTTCTCCTAAAGTAGAGTATTAATAGTAACTAAGCCTAAGATTTATATACTATATAAGTACTTAAAGATACTATATTATTATTTTTTTTATTAGTTTACTAAGGTAGTAGTACTTTCTTTAAGTATCTTAAAGTAATAATTATATATAAATATAATATTTTAAAGTTCCTACTATAGAACTTAGTTACTATATAATAGTTTTATATAAGAGAAATAGTTAAAAGTAACTTAACCTATATAAATAAGAATTAGCTAGGCTATTACCTTACTAGTAGGTTTTTAGTAGAGATAATAGTTTAGTAGAATAATTAGTATTTTATTTTAATTTCTATTATTTATACTCTTAATAGTTTAGTTTTTAGTAGTTTATAAAAGTTTACTTTTTTTTTTCTAAGGGAGGGAAACCTATTAAGACTTATAGCTAGTTAGTATAAGTAGCTAGTATAAGACTAAATAAAAGCTAATAAGTAACTTACTTAGTAACTTTTTTTACTTACTATTTAGCTATTTACTCTTTTAGACTAGTATAGGTTTTATAAGCTAAAGGCTTAGCGCCTAAAGTAAAGTATAAATACTTATTTAGCCCTATACTCTTCTCTTCTCAACTAGCTACTATCTTATTTATTTTATTAATATAACCTTTAATATTACTAACTCTCTACTTACCTAGTAACTATGTAATAGCCCTAGACGTACTCTTACAATAAGTAGAGAGTTAATAATATTAAAGGTTATATTAATAAAATAAATAAGATAGTAGCTAGTAGGTAGAAAAGGGTATAGAGCTAGGTAGATATTTATAACCTACCTAAGCGCTAAGCCCTTAGCCTACTAAACCTATACAGTCTCTAGAAGAGTAAATAGCTAGGTAGTAAGTAAAAAAAGTTACTAGGTAAGTTACCTAGTAGCTTCTATCTAATCTTATACTAGCTACCTATACTAACTAGCTATAAGTCCTAATATATACTAGCTAGTAAGTAGTTAAATTACTAAGCTAACTATCTTAACTAGCTAGATATATTACAATTATTATATTAAATA
>ML977412.1:0-24260 GCA_010015825.1 Lophiotrema nucula
TTTTTTTCTAAGACTAAAATAGATAGGTATTACTAAATTATATATAAAAATAAGTAGCCCCTACTACTACGTTAATAAAAAGGTATTTAAATATTAATAAATTATAATATTTATATAATTATATAATTAAGCGAGCTCGCTAAGTAAGCTTAATACTTTATAATATTATTATATTTTTTTAAATTTAGTAAAGTTAACTACTATTTACTTTAATACTTATTATTTATTTTAATACCTAAACTTTAAGTTAGAGGAAAGGATACCTAAATACTAGCTAGTAAATTATATCTTTACTTTTTCTTTTTTATTTACTTTCTTTCTTTTTTTCTTTTCTTTATATATATACCTTACCTTATAAGCTCTAGTCGTCGTACCTTATTATTATTATATAATAATAAGTATATATTACTATTATTCTTATTATTTTATTATTTTATATAAATAAGTTATACTTACTATATAGTACCTGTTACTATTAATAAAGCTATTTAATATACTTTAGGATAGCTAGTAGATTTACCTTAATATAATTAATAGTAAGGTTAGTTTTCTAAAGCTACTTATTTATAATATTAATAGTAATATAGTAGTAGCTTTTAAAGATAGTAGTTAGAAATTAATTCTAAAGCTTAAGGCTATAGCTAAGAATAAAGTATTATAAAGATAAGCTAGAAAAGTTATAAACTAAAATAGTATTTATTAAATTAAAATTATTATTAAAGCTAGTAGTTAATAATAAGTATACTTAACTCTAAAAAATATTATTAGAGTCTACCTTATTAGCTAGTCTTTTATTAATAGTAAATAATTTAAGTTTAATTCTTAGTTATAAGGCTTTAAAAAGTTATTAAAAAATCTTACTAAAGCTTTTAAGGTTACTAAGAAAAACTTTACTAAGTATATATAAATAAGTTACTATAAGGTATAGATTTATTTAGTACTTAATACTATTTATATTTACTAAAAGATTAAAGCTATATAAGAAGTTAATATAGTAAATATAGTTTAGTAAAAGATAATAAGCTTATATATACGTTATAAGTATAAGTATAATAAATTTATAGTTAAATCTAAATTAGAATAAAAAAGCTTATAGATTATATATTAAAAACGCTTAAGAGATATACTTACTTATTAGTTACGTAATAATATATAATAGGTTCTCTAAGAAGACTATAAAATTAATATAAATTTAGGATTTAGATAAAAAAGTATATAGTTAACGTCTCTCTATACTAGGGACGTAACTCCCTAGCGACGAACGCCGACTAAGGTATAGCTATAAAATAATAAAAATAGTACTATTAAAAAGTAGATACTTATATATTATAGTATAATCTATATAAATACTAATATATAGAATAAAGTTATAATTATACTAATTTAGAAAAATAAGTTATATAATTATATCTATTAGCTTACTAAGTAGCTATATATAAAGTATAAATATATTATTTAGTATTAAAAAAGATAAGTTAATATTTTACTAAGTTAATATTAAGATATTACTAGTAAGGCTATTAAAGCTAGTATTATAGCTAAAAAAAAACATTTCTATAAATACTCTATAGAGTATAGAGCTATTAGAAGATTAGTATTAGTATTTATAACGTCTTAGGTACTAAATAGACTATAAAAGTAAATAAAATATTTTGAAAAAAATTACTTATCTAAAAAGATAAGTATTATTAATTTTATATATAATATAAGGTTAAGTATCTAACTAATTAAATAAGTAGTAATAAAGTAGTAATTTTATAGAGATCTTATATATATTATATAAAAAATACTTATAAAGCTAGTATCTTTTATTTCTGTTAATACTTATATAGACTATAGATATCTACTAGAGTAGTAAAGTAAGATTAAATATTTATAGAAGTTTTAGTAGTTCTCTTAATCTTTTAAAATAAAAAATACTCTTTAAGTACTAATATTAATTTACTATTATCTATAACCTATAAGGTCTATACTACTAATATATATTTATTTACTATAAGGGGCTGCCTTAATAGCTTAAGTGTAGGGTAATAATAAGTAAATTTAATAGAGAGCTATAAGGGCTCTTAGGTAGGCTCTTAAAGATAGCCCCTATACTAAGGTCTAGGTAAGCCTTTATATTATAAAGTATTATAACTATAGTATAGTATTTTTAACTACTATAAGTACTAAAGGAGTATCTAAGTAGTACTATTTAGTAGTAAAACTAAAGAAAAATAAAAAAAATACTAAAATTATTTAGCTAAAGCTTTAGAAACTTAAAAGCTTAGCTAAAGAATACTAAAGCTAACTAGCTAAGGCTTTAAAAACTTAGCCTATAATAATACTTTTTTATTAGAGTTAAGCCTATTTAAAAAAGGTAAAAAAAAATTATATAATAGTAATAGTATATAGCTAGGCTTAAATATAGGTTAAAAAAGGTAAGAAGGTAACTAAGTTAATTTATTTTATTAATACTTTAGTATATAATTAAAATAAGTTACTTAAAAGTTAACTTACCTTTAACTAGTTTCTTACTTAAGTATCTTTATATAGTATACTTTAAAAGTAAAAAGAAAAATAATAGTAATAAAAAATAGCTAAGTTTAAATTCTAGAGTAAAAGATAAATAACTTTTATATATATAGTTACGTAATAGTATTATACTATAAGACTATTACTTAACTAAATATATATAAATTATTTACCTTTAAATAATTATTTTATATAATAGCTTTATAATACTTAAATAGATAAGTTAGTAGTTTTATTATATTTTTATTTAGTTAGAGCTTTAGTATCTATAGCTTTAAAAGTAAGTATAATAGTAAGAAGATAAAAAAGTAGAAAGGTAAAAAAATAAGAAGGTAGAAATACTCTTAAGTACTTAGCGTAGTTTTATACTACGTTACTAAAGTTTTTATATTTATAAACTCTAAAGTAGGTTTTTAAGTAAGTTTCTTATAGTCTTTTTATTTAACTAAAAGCTAATACTAGAATCTACGTCTATAGTAACGTTTCTATTTATTTATAATCCTTTTAATAAAGTACTTAGACTTTTTATTAATAATAATAGGCTCTAGTTAATAGTTTATTAATAGTTAACTTAATAGTAGGTTACTAGTAGTAAGGCGTAGTTTATTTATATTAAAGACTTTCTTAGTCTTACCTAGTATATCTAACTTAATAGTATAAGTTTTAATAAGCTTAATAACTATATACTTTAAGTTTTTCTAGTCTAGCTTTTTACTTATACGCGTAGTCTTTATATATATTTTAAGTATAAACTATACCTTATTACTTACCTATAATTATATAGCCCTTTTACGTCTTTTATTAGTCTATTTTTTTTATTTTTACTAATTATTTACTATTAATATATAAGTAAGATTAAATACTTTTTTAAACTTATTTATAATTACTAAGACTTTTTTTTTATTTAAGTATAAAGTTTTAGTTATTTTAATAGCTAAACGTAACTATAAAGGGTCTATATAATATCTATATTAAAAGAAAAAAAGATTTATCTTTATTACTACTACTTTTTATACTTTAATAGCTATTATAGTTATTTTAATATATTTTATTTAGTCTTTTTAATCTTACGTAATATACGTACGTAAGTAGACTTTAATAGTAGAATTTATTCTCTCTATTAATTTATTAGTTTATAAATAATAAGTTATTAATAACCTATAATTAATACTATAGAGCCTATAAAGTATTATTTAAAATTTATTAATAAATTAAGTTTTTTTTATCTAAAATAATAGTATTTAGTAACTAGTAGTAAGTAACTATAAACTAAATAAAGGTATTAACTACTATAGTAACCTTAATATTTAGTAATAAAATAAAGACTATATCTTTATTTAAATAATTTATAATAACTATTAGGTTTATATAGCCCTTGCTTTTAAGTAGTTTAATAATAAAATTTATTAAAATTTCTTTCTAAATCTATTCTAGTAATAGTAATAGTTTTAATAGTTTATAAAGGCTATTCTACTAAAGTTTTATTTATTTATAAGTATTATAGTTTCTAATATATTAATAGATATTATTTAATATATTTAGCTAAAAGAAATTTTATATAACTATTCTATAAGTAGAGTCCCTTCTTAGATAACTTAGAGTAGGTAAGGTATATATAGTATAAATAATTTTTATTTATAAAGATTTATTATCTAAGACTTATTAATAATTTTAATATTAAAAATCTATATTAGTATCTACTAAATACTCTAAGATAGAGGCTTTTTAGTCTATTTCTAATAGAAACCTTTATTTACTATTTAGTATAGCCTACTAGGCTTATAAGTATACTTTATCTTTTATTTAAATAGCTATTTACTATTCCTTAAATAATAGCTCCTTTAGATTTTATTTAGTATTTGTTAAGAATAGGTAGTTATTAAGGCGTAATAGTAGGTTATAGTAGTTAAGAGGGGACAGTATAGCTTAATTATAGTAATAGACAAATTAATACCCTGTCTTTAGGTTAATTTAGCTATAATATAGATTATTCTAGTTAACTAAGAGAGGTTTAGAATAAATTAGCTCTAATTAGCTTAAATTTTTATATTATTTTCCTTCTTTTTAGCAAGCTGGCCTAGTAAGATAGTAGGTAAGCTAGTATAGCTTAATTAAGGCTATTTCTAAATAATTATAGAATCTACCTTTACTTAGTAAAGGTAAATACCTAAATAGTAGGTAGATATTATTGTCTAGCACTAGCGCTAAATTTTAGCGCTACCTTAGTAAAGTATAATAGTAAGTATAACTTTCTACTTTTTATACCTAACTTTCTTCTTATATACAACTATAACTAGGTAAGTTCTCTTTTTAAAAATTATTAAGTATTATAAGAGTAGTATTAATTAGCCTAGCCTAACCCTTCTATAACCTTCTTATAAGAATCTAGGCTAATAGCTTTTAGTAGTCCTTTTATATACTTATATTATATACTTATACTTTTAGCTTTATTATAATTACCTTCTACGTCTTTAAACAAAATAAATTCTACCTTTATAATACTAATATACTCTAGTTTATCTTTTCTTAGCTTAGTAATAGTTATTATATACCTTAAGCCGCTTTATAAGCGTTATCTTAATAAAGCTAAGACTAAGCTAGCTTATAACTAGCTATATATCTATTATATACGCTAATATATATAAGGCGAGCTTCTAGGTAACTTATATATATACTTTTTTACTACTATAGAGTATTTAATCTTTAAGTACTCCTATAATAGTTACTAGGCTAATATTTACGCCTATTATCTTACTAAAAAGATAAAAGACTACTATAAGGTATAATATAATAGAATATAGTATAGAGTAGTATAAATTAGACTAATTTAGCCTAGCCCTTTACTACTACGTTTAACTTAGTTAAAACTTTAATAAATAAAATTAATAAATAAAATACTAGTAGTAAAATAGTAGATTTAGCTATTACTATTTAAAATATAGTTTAAAAAGTTATTAAATATATTAAAGTATATATTTTAGTACTAATTAGTATAATCTAAGCTAGGCTAATACTAGTAGTATTAATAAGCGTAATATAGAAGCTTATAAGCTCTATAATAGTAAGAATAGTATTAGTTAAAGTAGCTTAAAAGGCGTTATATATAATTAGTCTAATACTAGTATTACTTAGAAGTAAAAGTATAAAAAAAAGCTTTTTAAAGCTAATAATAAAAAGTATAAGTAAATTTATAGTACTATAAGTTATTTCTTACTATTATACGCTAGTTTAGGCTATTTACTAACCTATTTTAGCCTTTTAAAGTTAGAAAGATTATTACTTCTAAGAAAAAGGCTAGTAAATATAGTTATAGCTAAAAATAATTTCCTCTAGTATCTACTATTTTATACTAGTTTAAAATAGTTTAGTTTAGTATAGTTTAGTATAGTTTAGACTATTTTATAGTATTTTTAAGTAATACTTACTAAGATAAAACTTCTTTAAGTAATAGTAATTTTATATAAGCCTTTTTAGCTTTTCTTAAATAGAATTAACTTTTTTTTCTTTACTTTATCCTAATCTATACTAATTTAGACTAGCCTATAATCCTATATAAGTTTTACCTAAGTAAATTTAACCTTATAATATTAGTAGTACTATTAAATACTTAGAAAATCCTTATAATAAGGTAAAAATAGGTAAAAGTAACTACTTTTTATACGCTTAAGTTAACTTTTACCTAGTAAGTTACTTAGTAACTTTTTAGTTTATAGTAGCTAAGTCTAAAAATCTTAAGTTTTAAAAATTTCTTTATACTAAGATTTTAAGTTACTTAGTAACTTTTTAGTTTATAATAGCTAGGTCTAAAAATTTTAAAGTTTTAAAAATTTCTTTATACTAAGATTTTAAAAATCTTTTAAATTACTATTTAGTAAGTTTAACTAAGCCTTTTTAACTTTAACTAGTTTTTATTTTACTTTTAAAAGTTTACTTTTTTACCTTTTTTTCTTCTTTTTTTTTATTAGCTAGTCTTAAGTATATTTATTTTTTTTCCTCTTTTTAATAAAGATTTTATACTTTTTCTAAAAAGTTTTTAGTATATTAGTACTAATATTTATACTTAGCTTTTAAGAATTTTTAGTATTATTATATTCTTTTTATTTAACTAAGTATTCCTAAATATCTATACTATTTTCTTTTCTATTTATAATATATTCTATATTATATATATTATCTTTAAACTTTCTTAATATATCTAGTATTAAGTTATTTAAATAAGAAAAAGTACTACTTAGTTAATATAGTTCTAATAGAGATATATAGAATACTAAGTAGATACTTCTAACTCTTAGTAAGTCTATATTATATACTATTAGTAAAAGTACTTTATAAACTATTTTTAAGCTTAAAAACTTTTAGTTTAGTTTTTTCTTTAGCCTTATAAAAGTTATATACTTATTTAAGATAAGTACTTAGTCTTTTTTTTATAAAGTAAAATACTTTTTTTTTTTATTAAAGTACTTTTTCTAATAAGCTATTACTACTACTATTTTACTATAGTATTTTTATTATAGAGTAAGTACTTTAGCTATAACCTTTACTTTTAAAGGTACTTTTTTTATTTTTAATAGTTAACCTAGCTAGTTTAAGCCTCTTAAGTCTATACTATAGTAAGTATAGAAAAGTATAACGCTTATTATTATATAGATACTATTATTATAGATAAACTCTATAATAGATATCTATAGAGCCTAATTATCTTACTTAAGGTAGTAAAAATAGTAAAAGTACTATTCTAGTATTTAATTTTACTTTTTAGTTTAGCTATTTATCTTTAGGTAATATATAAAGCTTAAAACCTTTTTTAAGTTTAAATAGTATAAGAAGGTTTTTTAATACTTTAAGTTTATAATAGGGCCCTTATCTAAGATTATTCTCTTAGACTAACTATATAGTTAGATAATCTCTTTTATTTATACTTAAGCTAGTTCCTCTACGTCTTAGTCCCCCTTTATAAAAATATAATAAGTTATTTTAGTTAGTTAATTAACTATTATTATAATTATATTATAGACTATCTCTTAGTACTTACTTAGTAGGAGTTCTATAATAAAGTTAAATATAACTTTTTAAAAAAGGTAGTTAAGTACTAGTAAGAGTTATAGTAGCTTATAAAAATAATATTTTTATAGTTTTAATATTTAGTAATATTAGTAGAACTTATAGTAGGTATAAATCTCTTACTTTATACTTTTCTACTTATATTTACGCTAGACATATTTTAGTATCTTTTAGTAGCCTAAGTAGCCTACTAATAGACTATTATAAGTATTTTAAAGAGTAGCTTTTTAGTCTTTTTTCTTTTTAAGCTTAACTAGACCTATTTAGGCTAGTTCTAAGCTTATAAAGGTAAAATTAGCCCCTTTTTCTATCTCTTACTCTATTAGTATTATAATAAAGTTATTATACTTTTTTTAGGTAGGTAAATCTTTTCTTAAGTATATTATTACTACTACTACTTTTACCTAAGTTATATTTAGTAACTCTATACTTAAGAAGTTATTTTTTAAACTTTTAATATTTAACCTATTAGGAGGAGCCTTATTTAGGCTACTTTTTTTTATTTTTAGCTAAGCCTTTTTATTTATTTATATTATAGCTATAACTAGCTAGTTCTTTTCTATAGAGCGTTCTTTTAATAGCTTATCTTTTAGTAATTTTATATATACTTTATTATATTAGTAAGAGGCTAATTATAACTCTACTATATAGTTAAGCCTCTTAGATAGGCTATCTATAAGATTTACTTTTTTTAGCCTATAAATTAGAGTATAATTAAACTTAGTTAGCTTTTAATATAATTATATATACTTTTAGCTTAACTTCTTTATCTTTATAAACTATTTAAAGTTATTATAGTCTATAAAGAGCTTAAAATAAAAGTAACTAAAGTAGTATTACTAATATTAGAGACTCTTTATAATAGCTAGAAGCTTTTAGTTATAAGTATTATAGTTAAACTTTATAAAGTTTAACTTATAAAAGAAGAAGTTAATTAGCTACTACTTTAGCTTACTATTCTTTTTAAAGACTAGCTAGCTAAAGATTTTAGAAATAGCCCCTTTAAAAGTATTAACTTTAACTTTAGTAGTACGCTAGTAGTTATAATAAGCTAAAATAAATACTAAAAAGAAAAATCTTTTAAGCTCTTAAAAAGCCTCTTTTTTTATAGTTTTTATTTATATAGCTTAGCTCTCTTTCTTTCTTTATATATAGCTTCTTTTAGCTATACTTAGCCTTTTCTAAGTTAACCTTATTAGGGGTAGTATAATATATAAAAAACTAGTAATAAAGTAATAGTAATAGTTTATAAATTTAATAAAGATTTTAATATTATATACTATCTATAGTTTAAGCTACTTTTAGATTATATTTAGTCTTAAAAAGTTAAATTTTACTCCTTTTAAATAAATAATAAAGCCTAAGTACTCTATTTCCTTAGTATAGAATTTATACTTACTAGCCTTTATATAAAGCCTTACTTCTCTTAACTATTAGAGGACTATTCTTATATAGTCTCTATAGTTATTAATTATATTAGA
This sequence comes from Lophiotrema nucula, assembly GCA_010015825.1. Lineage (NCBI taxonomy): Eukaryota > Fungi > Ascomycota > Dothideomycetes > Pleosporales > Lophiotremataceae > Lophiotrema > Lophiotrema nucula. The sequence continues at coordinate 9,057 of ML977412.1, forward strand.
GAATATTAAAATATTATTTAAATAGATAATATAGTAAATATCTACTAACCTAGCTAACGCTTAGTTAATATAGGCTTAGAATTATATAAAGGCGTTTATAAGGCTAAAGGGTATAATAGTATACTTAAAATACTTATAGTATATATAAAAAGCTATTTTCTATTTATCTCCCTTTCTAATCTAGACTTAATAGTAAGCTTCTTAGATATTTAGCTTAGTATAATACTTTACTTAAAATAGCCTCTCTAAGAATTCTATAATTAAAAGAAGTAGATATTAGTTTTTAATAGTAATTTTATTTAGACTCTAATAGTTTATATATAGCTTTAAAGTACTATTTTTCTTTTTTATAAAAAGAATTAGTACTCTAGCTAGTAACCTTAATCTTTATATTTACTCTCTTTATATATATTTATCTAGATAGTTTTATAAATAAGATAATTTTAATAAGGAGAGGTTATATAGGGGTTAGTATAATAGCTATACTCTTTTTTTTAGATTAATAGCTAGATTTTAAAGGCTATACTAAGCTAAGGCTATAGTAGCCTTCTTACTAAATATATTAGAGTAATTAGTATATTCTAAAAGAACTTAGCCTAAACTAAGTCTTTCTTTTTTTAACTTTTTAATACTTATAATAAGGTATATATAGACGTTTACCTTATCTAATTATATTATCTTTATAAAATTACTTACCCCTTCTAAGGATACCTTTATAAAAAGTCTAGCTTTTTTAGCTAATATTCTTTAAAATAAAAGATATTTTATTAGGAAGTTTATCTTTAGGTTTACTATAGTAATTTAAAGTATCTTTAAATATAATTAATACTTTCTAAAGTTTAATACTATAAAGAAGATTTACTAGGCCTTTTTTTAGCCTTTAAAGTTTATAATAATAACTTTAACTAGAGTAAATCTATAGATTTTTATTTTAATATTATTTACTTTCTATACTTCTAATTTAAGTAGTAGTTTAATTTTTAAGTTATACTTCTTTACTAATTTACTTAATATAAAGTTTAGTTATACGCTAAGATTTATAAGTACTTTAATATTTTCTTAGCTACTAACTATAGCCTTTACTATTAATAATTAGACTAAAGCTAAGTAGAGTATCTTTTTAAAAAAGCTTAACTTTTTCTTCTCCTTTAAAAGGTTAATAAAGGCTATAAAAAAAAAGTTTATTTCTTTAGCCTTTTACTTTTTTTTAAACCTCTCTTAACTAAAGGTTTTTCTTTTACCCTAAGTTTTTTATAATTAAGAAACTTATATTTTTTTTTATTATAGTTTTAGTAAATAATCTTATAGTATTTTAAAATAACTTTACTTTTACTTATTTAATCTATTACTATATAACTTTTATAAGCCTTCTTTAGTAGTACTTTTAACTTACTAAGTTTTACTAAGGCTTACTACTTTTAGTTATTTTTAGTTCTGCCTATTAGTTCTATTTTAAGCTATTTAAGATACCTTTAAATTAAATTAGCCTACTCCTTTATCTTTTATAGTATTTTACGCTATATTTATAGTATATAGAATAACTTACTATAGATCTTAGCTAATAGTATACTAATAAACTTAAACTTTATTTAATTTTAGTTTATTTTACCTATCTCCTCCTATAATACTTATATATAATAAAAAAAATTATTTAAGTACTAACTTTAGTATTATTTAAATACTTTTAAAGCTAAAAAGGCTTTTTACTTACGCTCTTTAGGCGTCTTTAAAGTATTAAGTATAACCTACTTAAATTTACTTTAAGTTAGAGTTTATAGGGCCTTCTTAAACTTACTCTTTATATATAAATTCTAAATTATCTTTAATAGTTTAGAGATATAAGTTTTTTTAAAAATAACTTTATCTTCTTCTATAATAAAGTTACTTAAGAATTAATAAAAGTAGTCTTTATAGTTTTATACTTATATATAGTATTATATTATATTCTTCTTTATATAGAACGTTAGTAGAGCTAAATAGAAGAGGTTTAATTAAAGTTATATAATTTTTACTACTAGTATAGAGTTTACGCTTTATAAAACTATATTAATAGTATTAAAATTACCCTTATTATATTTATACTAAATTTTTTATAAGTACTATAGTTCTTTTAGCTAGTACTTTTCCTTTACTTATTTATATAGTTCTTTTAGCTTTTAGGCTAGTTTAGGCCTATTTAGGCTAAACTAAGCTCTTAGAGCTATTATAAGGCTAGCTAGTAGCTTAAGCTTTTTTAAAATACTAATACTATTTCTATTTTAACTCTTTAATAGTATACGCCTAATACCTTTACTTAAGGTAGAGCCTAAAATTATAAAGAATAACTATATTTATAGTTATATTTTTTTTATTAAATCTAGGCTCTACTAGGCGTATATTATAACTATAATATTAGTTTTACTATTAAGTCTTAAAAAAGAAGTAGGATTAATTTAAATATTAAGAATAGGTAGTTATTAAGGTGTAATAGTAGGTTATAGTAGTTAAAAAGAGATAGTATAGCTTAATTATAATAATAGACGAATTAATACCCTGCCTTTAGGTTAATTTAGCTATAATATAAGTTATTCTAGCTAACTAAGAGAGGTTTAGGATAAACTAGCCCTAATTAGCCCAAATTCTTACAGTATTAATAAAAGTACTAAAAGCTTTAATTTAAGTAGCTATAATAAGTATTAGGTCCTTATTTTTAGAGTTATCCTAATTATTAATAGTAATAGGTTTTAGTAACTATATATATTAGTACTATAGTTATTTATCTATTATACCTTTAAGTATATCTTATTTATAATAAAAGAAAGTATTAGCTCTCTTATTTAGGTTTTTAAGTTAATAAGTAATAGCTATTTAATATTTTTTTAAAATAAAAGACTATTTTATTTAGTAATTATTTAACTAATATAGTTTTATAAAGTACTTAAGGTTCTTATAGTTTATAATAATTATAAACTTTTTAACTAAGTAAAGCTCTACGTCTTATTTCTTAAAGTAGTTAATTATAATAAATAACTCTTTATTATATATTTTATAGTTAACTTTATAAATATTTATCTTCTTTAAAAAGTAGATAACTAAGTAAAGTAATCTATTATTACTATACTATAAAAATACTTTAGAAGTTAACTATCTTAAAGAGTTTATTTTTAAAATAGTTTTATAATTCTAGTTAAACTAAGCTAGTACTAGCTTAGTAATAAAAATAACTTTTAACTTATTAAAAGTATTTTATTAATCTTTTCTTTAATAGAAAGAAGTATTTAATCTTATTAAAAATATAAAAGATATAACTAAGTCTAAATAGTTTTTAATAAAGTATTAATAAAAATTTATAATTTTAAAAAAACTACGTATACTCTTCTATATATAAAGTATTTTTTATTTTTTAATAACCTTAACTTTTTTAAAGTTTATATAAAGGCCTTTCTCTACTTTAATAATAAAGCCTAAGTACTTTATAAAAGTAACGTTAAATTTATACTTACTAATATCTAGTAGAAGGCTAGCTACCTCTATAATATTAAATATTTTATTTATATTTTTATAGTACTACTTAAAAAATCTATTAGTATAAATTAATATATTACTTAAATATACTAAGTAGAAGTTATTAATATATTTTTATAGTATTTAGTTAATATAATACTAAAAAGTACTTAGTATATTTACTAGTCTAAAGAAGGTAACTATCTATTTATATAAATTAAATTAAGTATAGAATATAGTCTTCTATTTATCTTTCTTATAAATATAAATCTTATAGAAGGTAGTAGATATATTAATCTTTATAAAGTATTTAGCTTTAGTAATATTATTTAGCGTTTTTTAGATTAGAAGTAAAAAATAATAGTTCTTTTAAGTAATAGTATTAAAGGCTTAGTAATTTATATAAAAATATAAGCCTTTACTTAGTTTCTTTATAAATAATACTAGTAAGGTAGTAGGTAAGCTATTAATATAAATTTATTCTTTATTTAGTAGTAATATAAGATACTTATAAAGGATAAAAAGTTTTTTCTAGTTTATATTATATAAAAGTTTTTATAAAGCTAGTTTTTTTTTATTTTTTTTATTTTTATTTATCTTAATTATATAGTTAATATCTAGCTAATATAAAGCTTACTTAAATATAATTTTAGAGTTAAATATCTATACTTAATTCTTATAAGCTTTAAGTAGTAGGGCTTTATAGTTAACTTTAGCTTTAGGTACTAGTACTTTATTAATATTTACTATAAATACTATAAAAACTTAGATTATTAATTCTTTTTCTTTTAAATATTATATTTATAATATATATACTATAGCTTTAATTTCTTAAAGCTTTAAGCTATTCTATTTAAGCCTTTTATTATAAGCTTAAAAGTAAATTCTTTATTTAGTTAAATATATATAAATAAATAGTTTATAAAGTATAAGTATAACTTTACGCTTATTTATTTATAATTTTCTAAGTATAATATTAAAGCTAGAGTACTAGTTAGCTATATATTTTTATTTATAGTTCTAGTATTTATTAATATTAAACTTAAAGTAAATTACTTAGTTAATTTAGTTACTTTTTTTAATTCTAATAACCTTTTAGAGTATTATCTTTATATACTATAAGTAAGCTTTTTAAATAAAAATTAAACTAATTATAGTAAAGATAAAGCTACTAAAGTTAATTATTATTAAAGTATAATAATTTAAATTAACTAAAGTATCTATAACTAATACTTTACTCTATATATTAGTTTTTTTAAACTAATTTTAATTTTTTTATATTTTATACTTATCTATCTTTAGCTCCTATTTATAACTTTTAGTAAAAACTACTTTTTTTTTAAAAACTTTTTACTAAAACTTTTATTTAAAGTATTATTTTTAAAAGATACTTTTTTAATAGTAGCTTTTTTATTACTTAAAGTTTTATTAGAGTAATACTTACTTTTATTTTTTATTTTAGCTACTTTAGCTAAAATTATTTTTTAATTTTTAAACTTTTTTAAACTATTTTTAGTTAAGCTTACTTTTTTATAGTAATTTTAAAAGTAGTAGTTATTTTTACTATAATTAAAATAAAAGTTTTTAGTTTTATAGTAATCTCTTTTTTTATTAAAGAGGCTATTTTTACTAGTATATTTAATACTATTTATTTTATTATTTAATAGTAAATAGCTTTACTTCTTTATATAGTATAAAGATTTAGTATTACTTAAATAAAAGCTAGTTTTTTTTACTAGCTTATTATAAATTTTATATTAAAATATATTATTTAATATTTTAATAGCTCTTTCTTAGAGTATAGTATATAAATTAATATAAACTTTTATTAATTAAGACTAAATCTTATCCTTTAGGCTATTTTAAAATAGTATTATCTTTATTATATTATTATTACTAAAACCTATATATAACTACTACTTTTTAAAGTTATAAAGGTACTCTTTAACCTTATACTTATTCTATTTTATATATATAATTTTATTATAAGTTTATACTTTTATATAATAGTCTTTAAAATAGGAGTTTAGAAAGATTTATAACTAATTAATATTATAGTTAGTTTTTTAGCTAAACTTTATAAAAAAAGTTATAATAGTATAAGCCTTACCTTTAAGGTAGCTATAAACGTATTAGTAACTTAACTCTTATATTAAATAATTATTTTAGTTAGTAGTAAATTTACTTATAATAGCTAAGTACTAACTTAAGTACTTTAACCTTATACTATTAAATTTTTAAAAATTAAAAAGACACTTATAATATTCTTTAGTTAATTCTTTTATATTAAAGGCTATTAGTAATATTATTAACTATAGTAGTAATTAAATTTTAGCTTAGTTATAAAAAATTAATAGTTTCTAAGTTTAAGTCTCTAGTAAGTTTTTAATAACTTTTTTTTTTAAAAAATTCTATATTAAGAATTTTAATATTAATATTAATACTATTTTTACTATAAGTAAATACTAAATTATTTTTTTAATACTAGCTATAGCCTTTAAGGCTTTTTTTTTACTATAGCTTTACTTTTTTACTTAAAGCTAAGTACTAGTAAAAGCTTTATCTTAAAATTTACTAGCTAAAATATCTTAAATATAAAATTTAAAAAGCTTAATAATATTAATAAGTAAGTATATTATTAGCTTTTTATACTAAAAAGCTAAATTATATTTTTTTATACTAAATACTTAAGTACTAATCTTCTAATTAAGCTATTTCTTTAAATTTAGTATAATAATAAAATTTTAAAAATACTACTATTATTATTTATATAAGTATAGTAGTAAAACCTTACTAAGTATTATTACTTAAGCTATACTATATAAAACTATAGTAATTATAACTATATTTTTATTCTCTTTAATAACTTAAAGTATAAGCCTTTTTAAATATTAATTAATAGCTTATTTTACTAATAGTTAGCTATTAGCTTACTATTAAATAAGTTTTAAAAAATAACTTAAGAAGCTACTTAAAGCTTAAAAAATTATATATTTTAAGACTTTTAATCTTAGAAATTTAATATTTATAAAGTTTAGTATACTATATTAATTAAAGTTTTACTTAATAGGCTCTTTGCCTATAAGGCTTAATATAATATATTAATTAAAGCTTTTATAAATAGTATTTACTAAGTAATAAGCTAAGTTTAAATTAAGCTTTAAAAGGCTATAAAGAATTAAAAGTATAATATTTATATATTATAAAATAATTAAATTTAAATATAAAGGGCTACTTTAATAGCTTAAGTATAAAGTAATAATAAGTAAATTTAATAAAGAGCTATAAAGGCTCTTAAGTAAACTTTTAAAAATAGCCTCTATACTAAAGTTTAGGTAGGCCTTTATATTATAAAGTATTATAACTATAGTATAGTATTCTTAACTATTATAAGTACTAAGAGAGTATCTAAGTAGTACTATTTAGTAGTAAGGCTAGAGAAAGATAAAAAGAATACTAAGGCTATCTAGCTAAGGCCTTAGGGGCTTAGAGGCTTAGCTAAAGGATACTAAGGCTAACTAGCTAAGGCCTTAGAGGCTTAGCCTATAACATTTACTAAGTATATATACTAGTATCTATATAGCTAATCTATTTAAAAGATATAAGTTATATCTCTAAGGTAAGGTAGTATATCTACTAGGATAGTATAAATAAGCTTATTTCTTTATAAACAGGTTTATTTTGCTCTTATTAATTAATTACTATAATTTACCCGCGGAGATTTAATTTGCCCTCTATAATAGTAAACATAGCGATGCTTCTTCTTAGTAGTACTATAATTAGAACTTACTAACGTTAATTAGTTAATATATTTATATTAATCTAAAGCTACGGACGATCTTGATAGGCTTAATATAGAAGATCTACAACGATAGATCCTAGCAATGAGTTAGGCAATGTGAGGTAAGCCCACTGCGATCGTCGCATCGACACAGGGACTGGCCAGGTAATCCGGGGAAGGTTGAGTGCTCCCGCTGAGCCACGATCCCGCGAGCCTCACTTTTTGAGGTCAGGAAAGCTGTTGCTCGCGCTACGATCTGGCAATGCTGTTTCGCTGATCCGATGCCTACCCCGCAAACAGAAATCTGTATCTGAAATCTCGCCTACGTAGTTGAAATGCAAATGCCGTAGTATGATCTCCGTACACCCAATGTTGCGCAGCTCCTTCGTTCTCGACTCGTCTAGTGTGATCTTTTGGGGTGGGTGTGCTCCCGGGACAGGTACCTCTATTCTTCGAACCTCTTCTTCTCGTCCAGCACTCCACCAATCGATGATGACGTACAACCCGTCGCATGCGTTATATGGATCGGGACTGAGGTATCCACGACTTGCCCAGTTTAGCGGTGGAGCGTTCGAGGGGCCGATGATGTTGTAAGGCGATCTCATGTCTTTAACACGGCGGAGGTCGTCGCGCTTGTCCTTAGTGAGCGCTGTGTCGAAGAAAGCAAGTAAGACGCTGGGTAGGCCATACTTCAGCCCAATCACTGAGTACATTCGCCGACCTTCCAACTCTAGCAACGACACCCTGGGAGGTACGTCTGAAAAGGCCGTTAGGCTAACCAGCAGGTCTTGATACAGTTCCGACTTCGTGTGCTGCTCGTAAGCGTCCTGTTCAGTCCAGACTTATTGCCTCATGTTAGTTTAGCTTTCTGTTGGGGAAAGGGTCCCTACATGACCATATCCATATCTCGTCGTTCTTTTCAATCACGCGACCCCAGTATGAACCTTCGCACATGGGTAGTCGACGCCTGTTCGAAAGCGCTTGGAGCACTTGTTTCCATGATTCAGACTTAAGTGTGCCAGGAATATGGACAGTTTGGTCTGCACTTGCAACGATCCATTCGCATATTCTGGATGTTGCGGAGTAGCTGGATCGGGGCATCTTCAAAACGTGAAGTATGGGAGTGGGAGTGAATCGGGCAACATGGAGGGGGCGGGGTCACTTATGATCTATTATCTGCTACGCCGCCCACGTCACCCAACCTATTTAGGTACCACACGGATGTGAAACGTGTCAACATTTGCTGCCTTGGCCACTCTTCCCCAATAACAACTTTGATTTCAGTATCTACTTCCAGATTCTCATCATCGCCACTATGCCATGCTAGTGGCCAACTATGTCTTCAGCAGGCCGTCATACAATTTCGCTTTACCGGTTGCCCAATCGTATAGCTTATCAGGATCTTCCTGCAGATCTGTACTGAGCCAGTGTGCAAATGCATAGAACGCGTAAGGTTCTGGCAAAATCGACATATCCCAGTTCTCCTTTTCGTTGTTCTTGTTCTTTGACGCCGTTGTCAACTGATTCACTCCGTCTATACTGATGTGAGCTTCATAAGTAGTGCATTTGAGATGTCATCTTACACATGTTTTGCCTTTCTTTTTGCAACGGGCCATCGGGGTTTGCTTGATCTACAATGTCATCGGGTGTCCCGACAGGGTCAAGAACGTGGACTAATTCGTGGAGCATGCTCAGAGACGCTGGAGCAAGATCCTGTAAGCGAGCCCCCACTTTTCGAAGCTCTCTGGTGTCGGTTGACACATCCGTCTTGAATTTTCCGAGCTCTTGGGGGCAAAAGATGAGCGCCATGATGCTGTCCTCTGGTTCGTCTTGGTTCAAGAAACTACGGGTATCCGTGATAGCTACGCCAGGGCCTTGACCCGACTGCGAGTCTCCGTTACAGTAGTGACGAGACTCGGCAACTTCGTTGAATCGGTAGTCTCTATGTTTGAACATGTATCTGTGATGGATGGGACTATAATATGCAAACATCTGTCCTTCTGGCTGTGAGCGCTCATAGCAGGAGAAATTGGTGTTTTCTTTTTCGCGAATGACTTACTCGTTCTATCAGTCGACCCTTCGAAGATTTCTGGGGGCAACTTGTCTGGTAACACATCGCCATCAAGGTATTGCTCCATATCACTCTTGCTGTGGATGTCGAGGTCTACCTCTTTATCCCCCACCGTCTTTGTCAGCTTAGTCCCATCTTTCCTGTAAGCAACGGTTGTCTCCTTCCACCAATCGCTGTCACAGAATATCTGGCGTTGCTCATACTCTGTATACCCCTCGTTCCAGTTCCACTCCTGGTCAAATAGCTTTTGGAGATTTCCGTACGTCTCTAGAAGGTATTAGAGTTATTCTTCGGTCATGAAGTGATCAAACGATTACCGCGTTTCACTTACCTTGTATGGTCGCAACCTGATTTGCTCGATCGGCGTTCGCTGGCTTTGTTCCATCCCACCTGATTCCAAAGAAGGCCTGTAAATACCTCCTTACTTTCTTCCCTTCATCATTGTCTGCATCAATGTTTGTAAAGCTTTCTATCGCATGCGTCACAAGTGCGCTAGAATCTTGCCACCAGTTCTCGAGAATAGCGTCCCATGTATCATCACGTCCTGGGGGTTTCTTAGCGCAACTTCCTGCATCGCTATCGTCTGTACCCATATGGAGATGGAAAACTTGGTCAATATCGGCTTCTGCTGCTTGGCATCTACCGACAAGCTTTGTGAAGAGGAAGAAATAAACGAGGCCAACGACCGGAACATGACGTAACGAGAGCATGTTATTAGTAGCGACGACTGTTCCGTCAAGTAGAAACCCGTTGTATAAATAAAGTAAGATACAAGACAAAACTAGTATACGAAGACCGACTTTAAGTGCTAGACAAGCGTAGCTGCTTTTAGCAAATGACTAGACTTTCTAAAGGAATAGCCACGTTGAAGCTCCTACACGAGAGTCTCATAGCTAAGTCAGAATGCTCACATTGTCTCATCCACTGAAGCAATTTTAATTCCAGACTTTATTCCCTTGGGATGACGATACACTCTTCACTTCCTTCATCTGCGCACAGTCTTCACCATCAATGAGTCACGGTGTTAGTTTGCAAATCTCTTCTAAACTGATTGGAAGGTTCTTGAGACATTCATGTATGGTTGTGGCGCGTAGGCGGCGTACGCTCCTCGCTCACCTCCTTGCATTGAGCTGTGCCGCTGGCTGCAATGATTCATAGCCACAACAAAGTCTGGTGGTCTTTGATCCTACAGCTGGTATTTGTAGGATTTGAAAACTAGACCAATACCATGCATTGTTGCTAGCCATCCTTTGATCTGCCCTCATCTCCTTGCGACTGGAGGAAGTTGGGCGGAGAAGAGGCGCATTCATGTTGTTCGTGTTTCACGTTCTGTTGCCCGTTATTGTTCGATTCTCCTCGAGGAATGGGCCACGTTACATTTGTTGATATGATCATCATGATCATCATAAGACACTCAGTCACTGAGGAATCGCACCGCCAGATATACATAAATAAGCTCCTAGCGTTATGATTTCCGAATCTTTACCAGGGCATGACCATTGCACAACGATGATTTATCTTCTGATTCTCCTCTTCTCAATCCTCTTTGACTTAGCATTGGGGTCCCCATTACACCCATTCAGGCATCGTCGCGATGATTTTGATACTTCAACCGCTTTACCTTCCGGCTACTGCATCATGCCCATTACCCAAATATCCGATGGTCAGATCCAAGCACCGACTGCTTGCTCTTCTCAGTCTCTTTCTTCTTCGTTCATGGAATCTAGTGGAAATCCTAGCCTCACGTCAGGCCCGGTTGACCCTTCATCGGATGTTAGCCTCACTCCAACCACTCCAATCGGATCAGCATCTGGCACTTTGATAGATCCCGACCCATATTCAATACCTAGCTCACTGGTTTCATCAGTGACCTCAGGAGAGGTGGCGTCGACAGGCTCTACTATTCTTTCTTCTTCTTCTTCTTTATCGCCAGGCTCACCTCAAAGTCCAACAACATCTTCACTGATGGGTGTGTCTTCAGACTTTGTCACAACTAACACACAATCTTCGTCGGATAATTCGGTGACTGCAATTTCTACGGTAGAGACTTCTACGCCTAGCTTACCTAATGGGCCGTCGTCAGGTCTTCCGACGAGTGCTCCACAATCTGCCACCCGAAATCCTATTCGTACAGTCACCGGATCTTTGACGGGCTCGATGCCGCCGGGGCCTCCCCCTCCCGACTCCACTTCCATAATCACACTTCCGGATGGTGGCCAGACCACCTTAACCATACCAGCTGAACCATCTATACCAGTTGTGATTACACTACCTGACGGTGGAGTCACGACGGTTGTCAATCCCTCAGTGCAGACGAGTGCCCCGGGACCTCCCCCTCCCGACTCCACGTCCATAATCACACTTCCGGATGGTGTCCAGACTACCCTAATCATACCAGCCGAGCCATCTATACCAGTTGTGATCACGCTACCCGACGGTGGAGTCACGACCGTTGTCAACCCATCAGTGCAGACCAGTGCGCCGTCTTTACCTTTCACGACGATTGTCACTTTATCCCTTTCGGACGGTGGACAAACTACATTGCCTGTCACCATAGGTCCTGACACACCTGCAGTCGTGACCCTACCGGATGGTGAGGTCACAACTGTCAGCGCGCCCGGTAATCCTGTTCGCACTTCCACCAGTACTTCAGCGCTTGACAGGACCTCTGTTCTTACGCTATCAAATGGAATCCAAACTACGATCGTATTCCCAGCAGATCCGAGTGCGCCTCTCATCATCACGTTACCCGACGGCGAGCCTACAACAGTCTTTGTTACACCAGAGCCATCCTCACCTGCTACAAGTGTCCCCCCACTTGAGGTAACATCTGTTCTTACGCTACCGGGTGGAACTCAAACAACCGTCGTACTACCAGCGGACCCTACCGCTCCTGTTGTCATCACTCTACCCGACGGGGGATCTACAACAATCATTGCCCCACCAACGTCGTCCCCTATCACTCTACCAGGGGGCGTTGTAACGACGATCTTGGTACCGCCGGATCCAACTCAGCCATGGCCAATATGGAACCCTCCAACTCCTACTACTACCGGGATTCCAGACTCTGATGATGGTGATTTTGTTGCCCTATTGTTGATGCTCAGAGCTAAGCGAGGTTGCATGTGGCTACCTTGCAAGGATGAGTATCTCAAGAAGGTAAAAGAGGTTTCTGACAACATCCACACGTATTTGAGGAAGTTTCCAAACTCACCTGAACCTCCTTCTGATTGCTCGTCATCAAGTAAGAAGAAATTAATACGTTTACGCGATGGTTACCTCGCTCGTCGCAGCTTCCTGGATCCCGTCATCAACACTTTCAAGGACGCCATATCCATCATAAAATGTGCAAGCAAGGTCCTAGATAATCTAGTCGGTGAGTTGGAAGGTACAGACCCTGCTTCTATAAAGATTGATGGTTTCACGGAAGCGCTGGAAGACCTCGCCCATGCAGTGGAGAATCTAAGAGAAGCTGAGCCAACCCCAACGACGCCGCCTACATCTTCATCCACTGCCTGTAAAACATCCATCGCATCCGACTGCTCCATATCCTGTGTGGCTGGGTCTAGTACGAGTTGCGTCACAACATGTGCAACGTCCACTGGATGTTCAGTCACCAATACAGTCACACTCACAACATCATCGACATCAGCTCTGGCAACTCTTGCCTCATGGACAGTCATAGACAAGATTGGCGAGATGTACTGGGGTATTGACGATGACTTCACTCCCGAGCAAGAGGAGGACCTGTATGCAGAAATGGGAAGCTTCTTTGGTGACCCAACCTCAACGGTTCCCTTTGATACACCAGTACCTATAGCTACATCGACTGAAACACCAACGCCGACAGAAACACCTACTCCATCTCCTGAGCCCCATAAATATGTGCTTGTGGTCTACCAATCTTTTTCGAATGAGGGGGGAGGGGGTGGGTTCGCATGGAATATCTATGAAGGTGTACAGGGGACGCCTACCGATTGGTGCGGTGATAGCAGTAAAGCATTGGTGCACGACGAAAATGCTCCATGGAGTGCCACAAACGATCCACCATTGCCTAGTGGCTCATGGTCCATGCGTTTGTCCTCCGACGCGGAAAACTGCACCTTCCAGGCGAACGGTGAGAAGGATAGTCTCTTTGGTTCCGTAGGAACTCTTGAGTGTCTCTCGGAACCAACTAACTATTTTTATGAAGCCCCCGAGAAGACCAATAGTGGTTGGAAAAAATGTGGTGATGGGGATGTTCGCATTCCAGTAGCATACTGTGGATGGTATCCTTAGAAGTCCTGGGTCTATACCTGCTATCTTTTATTAGTTGTGAGAGTATGATTTACGTTGCCTCGAACCTATATTAGCTCTGATTTATGTACCTTCTTTCTACATGACCGATGATTGATTCAATTTTGTTTGAGCTTGCGACTCCTTTTTATTACTCAAATCCTCTGTCGAAGATCTTAATATGGCATGAACCTCACTCTCTATTACAAAAATGTCTCTGGTATTACAATAATACATTTCAGTTTCCTAAAACTCTCTAGAATTGTTTATTATCTGGCATCAGGATGTCGTAAAATTGAACCTGGCTGGGTAGAAGAGTAGCTGGCGGAAGACTCTATACGCGAGTTACTCTTTATCTTTGCGCAAGCGTGGGGATTATGATAAACCCTCGTTCGGCTTTTGCAGCCTATCAATGTAAAATAATCGATCATCTACTCTCTTGTTCTATAGTAGCATAATTCTTTGGGGGCTAGGACATGAGTACTTCAAAGTGCTTACTTTAGATAATCCTATTAACTAATGAGACAAAAGGGTTTCCCAAATACAAGTTATACAGCTTTAATATCGCACCTAAGAGTAGTTGGGAGAGAAGTGATTAACAAAGGAAGACTAGTTATAGATATTTACGTGGGGTTTAAATAGAAGTCCGTTCGATTGTAGGTCGCCTCTAAAGACGCCTAGGTTGGAAGCCTAGTACGAGAGAGCTCTCTACAAAGCTTACCAGCCTTTACTTAATAACCACTATAAAGTACTTAGAAGAAAGAAGCGGTCGAGTGCATTTTAGGGATTAAGAACAACTTTTTTTTTTCTTTTTTTTTCTAAGACTAAAAGGGTATAGTTTAGAATAAAAGAGGTTACCTAAAATAAGTACTTATACTATATAAACTAAAAAGTAAAAAAAAATATAGTATAATAAAATAAATTAAAGCTAATCTATACTAAATAAGCTTTAATATATATATAAAAGTCTATAAAAGTTAAAGAATATTTAAAGTAATTTATACTATATACTATACCTATAAGTAAATAAATATACTAATATTTATAGTTTATAAAACTATAGATTAAGAAAAATAGGTAGTATATTAGTAGTAGAGTATATAGAATTCAGTTGACTTGCAGCTAGTAGAATACTTAAATACTATTATAATAAAAGTAAAGGTTAATAGCTAAGAAGGAAAAAATTATATATTACTTATTCTATAAGTATAATATCTAGTAGTTAATAGATAGCTTGCCCTTATAGGTAAGCTGCCTCTTTATATAGTACTAACTATCTAATTAGCAATTACATTACCTACAGTACAATATTATTAGATTTCTATATATACTACTAGCTAGCTAATAAGTTTATCTACTTATATATAATACTAAGTAAGATATATAGTACTATAGAATATATATAGAGATACTAATACTTTCTATTAGAGATACTAATCTATTAATACTTTAGGCCTTAAGGGTAGTAGTAAAATACTATCCTTCTTTTTATATATATATATTTTACTTTATAAGCTTTAGTTATTATATTTTATTATTATTAAAAAAAAAATTCTTTTTAAGACTAAAATAGATAGGTATTACTAATTTTTTT
>ML977413.1:2929-23469 GCA_010015825.1 Lophiotrema nucula
TTATTATTATTATTATTATTATTTAAATCTTCTAATTTATATAGTATTTTAGTAATATAAATAATAGTATAATAATTATTAGAAAATCCTTATAATTTAAAAGTAGGTTTTCTAAAGATTTCTAATATTTCTTTAATACTAACTAAATAATCCTATTTATTTTCTATAATATTATTTCTTTTAAACTTAGGTAAATTATTAATATTATTTAAAATTAAAATAATAGCTTTTTTAAAATATATAAATCTATCTAATATATTATAAGTAGATAACTATCTAGTACTATTATCTTTAATTAATATTTTAGGACCTTTATTATTATTAAAATAGGCTTATAATCTTTAATTATTTTTAAAAAACTATTTTTTAAATAGTAATTATATTTAAATTTATTAATAGAATTTCTAATAAAAATAGGTAAAGATTTTAAATTATCTACTTCTTCTTTATTAATATTATTTTCTCGTATAATAGTATTTATTTTATTTTTACATTTTTTAGTATTATTAATATTTAAAAAAATATATAATCTAAAAAGCTATTAGATACTAAATTCAGTATATATACTACATATTTAATATCTATTATATTATAATTATATTTTTCTAAATAACTAGACTTAATTAAATCTATAGTATTATTTATAGAACTAATATTATCTCTAGTAATACTTATTAATCTTTTTCTAATACTAATTTTTTTAAATATAGTATTAATAATACTATATAATATACTACTAGTATAAGACTTATACTTATTTAAATATTTAAATCCTATTAAATAAGATTTTAATAAAAAATTATTATTAATAAAATATAAAGTTATAGCTAAAAAATTTATATTATTACTAGATCTCTATTTGTCTATAGTAAAAATAAAAATAGATATAAATATAAAAATAAAAATAAAAATAAATATAATTACTTACTAAGAGTTCTTAGATATTTAGTATTATTATAATACTTTAGTCTTTTTAAATAATATACTACTTCTATTACTATCTATATATAGTGTTAGGACTTGTAGCTGGTTAGTATAGGTAGCTAGTATAAGACTAGATAAAAGCTACTAGATAACTTACCTAGTAACTTCTTTTACTTACTACCTAGCTATTTACTCTTTTAGACTAGTATAAGTTTTATAGGCTAAGGGCTTAGCGCCTAAAGTAAGGTATAAATACTTACCTAGCTTTATACCCTTCTCCTCTTAACTAGCTGCTATCTTATTTATTTTATTAATATAACCTTTAATATTACTAACTCTCTACTTACCTAGTAACTATATAATAGCCCTAGACGTGCTCTTATATAATAGTAGCTCTCTTTTTTTTTATTTTAGCCTATATAGTACTCTGCCTATATAGCATCTAGCCTATATAGTACCCCGCCTGTATAGTATCCCGCCTATATAGTATTCTACCTATATAGCACCTAGCCTATATAGTACCCTATCTATATAATACTCTACCTATATAGTACCTACCTATATAGCCTTACTACGCCTGTATAGCCTCTATAATACTTAATAGGCGTATAAAGACCCTACTAAAGGGCGCTGTCTAGGGGACTTAACTCTTATAACAAGACAAAAGTTTACGCCTATAGAACCTACCCAACTCTATCCCCTTCTTTTGAGAAACTCTTGCCAAACTTATATAGTTATCTTAGTTCTCTACTTTTAACGTAATCTACGCCTTTAATTAGGTATATATTAAAAAAGGCTTAGAATAGCTTATAGTATTCTCTACTTACTAGGGAACTTACTAATATAAAGTAATACTTTTTAGCCTTTATAATACGCTTACTACCTTTTAATAGGCGATTAATAAAGTACTCTTTAAATATTTAAATATATTCTATACTATCTACTTAAATAATATCTTTATATTTTTAGATAACCTAAAAGATTATATTAAGTACTATAAGATAGTACTTAAGCGCCTATATATAAATAGATTTTATATTAATATTAAAAAGTATTAATTTTACTAATAAAAAGTTAAGTTTTTAGGCCTTATTATTACTTTATAGAGCTTAGAAATAGACTTAGTTAAGATCTAGGTAATATTAGACTAGAAGATACTTATAATAGTATAAAGAGTTTTAAAACTTCTTAGCTTTTTAGACTTTTATAAATAATTTATAAAGAAATATTTAAAAATTATCTACTTATTTACTTTAGTTTATAAGTTTAAAGTTATAATTAAGAAAAGTAAAAATAGCTACTTTAGGCGCGTAGTTTAGTATAAGCCTTTTACTTTTATAAAAGAATATAGTAAAGCCTTTAAAGACTTAAAAGATATATTTTAACTAGGCTAAGTACTTATATACTTTAACTCTAAGAAGTAAGTTTTTATCTTTTATAACTCCTTTAGCTAAGTAAATAGTAAAGTTATAAAATAATAGAATATAAATAGTAACTTATAACTAATTACTTTCTTCTTAAAGAAGCTAATACTTATAGAATATAACTATAATATCTATAACTTTAAACTTATAGCTATTATAAAAGCCTTTACTAAATAAAAGCCTAAACTTATTAGTACTAGCCTAAAGAAACTAATCTAAATTATATTAAACTACTATAACTTTTAAATCTTTATAATAACTAAGAATCTTAACTATAGGTAAGTATAATAGTTATTATTTTTATTTTAATTTAACTTCTAAATTACTTATATACTAAGGAAGATAAATATTAAAGCTAATACTCTTTTATAGCGTAACTAGGATATTTTTAAAAATAAAAAAGACTTATATATTACTATAAATTACACTATTATCTTAAAAAAAAAAAATATTTTACTAGGTATAGTACTAGTACTAGATATAATAATAAGGCTACTATCTATATTAAGTAGGAGAAATAATATTAATAACTTTACTATATTTTAAGTAGTAAACTTTAAAATTACTATAACTTACTTTACTAGTAAAGATAAAGACTACTATAAAAATAATAATAAGTACTACTAGCCTTTTATACTTAAATTAAATAAGTCTAATTAAGACTTAAAAGTCTTAAGTATCCCTAAACTAAAGTAGAAACTATAGTAGGTATATATTTAAAACTTTATTATTACTATAGTCTTTACTATACTTAATTTAAAAGCCCTAAAATTACTATATAAGTTATATAAAAAAGAGTACTATTTTTTACTTACTAACTATACTATAGTTAGCTTTAGAGATTAATATAAGATTCTTATTAATAGCTCTTACCTTTTAGTTTTAAAAAATAACTAGCTAAAATAGCTAATCTTTTAATAAACTTATAATTACTAACTAGCTAGCTATAAGAGCTTTAAGAATACCTTTACTACTATATTTCCTTAGTATTTTTAGCCTAGTATAGTATATACTATATACTAATTTTATAACGTATATATAGTATATAAGCGCGTAGTTTCTTCTTATAAAGCTACTTATAACTACCTTTACTTCTTTCTAGCCTCTTATAGAAAGTAGTAGAATATTATAATTAACTTTATTTAGGATTTAACCTTTTTCTACTACTAGGAGTAGATAATATAGAATATATATATAGTAGTAGATAAGCTTATAAAGCGTAAGTACTTCTTTACTATACTAAGATAAGCTATTAAGAATACTATAGAAGTCTTTTAAAGAGTTTTTATATTATATAGCCTCTTATAATTAGTTACTTTAGACTAAGGCTAAAATTTTATAGCTAAATACTAAATATACTTTATAGAATAACTAGGCGTCTAATACTACCTATCTAGCGCCTACTACCTATAAATAAATAAGTAAACTAAATACTTAAATTAATCTCTAAAGGAGTACTTATATAAATATATTAACTACTAGTAAAATAACTAAGTAAAATAACTATAAGTTACTAAGTTTATAGTAAATAATACTATTAATAAGGTAACTAAATTAATACTATTTTTTACTAACTTTAGATACTACCTAAAGTTAGGTCTTTATTTAGTAGAAGAATTTCTTATCTTAGAGAACGTACTATAGAGTATATAGGCTAAAGCTTTCTATACTAATAATCTTATATAAGAATATAACTAAATAGTTAATTACTTATATATTAACCTAGGATAGACTTAGGAAGAATATAAAAAATAGGCTAATAAAAAATAATAAAATACGCCTAGGTACTAAGTTAAGGATAAAGTATAAGTTAATACTAAAAACTAATAGACTAACTACTCTTCTAAGAAGCTTAATAGTAAGTATACTAGGCTATATATAATTAAATAAGTACTTTATAAAAGCTATATATTTAAACTAGATTTACTTAATTACTTTATTTAAAAAAGAATTTTCCTAGTCTTCTACCCTAATATCCTACTACTAAATACTATAAACTCTATACTATTCTAAAAAGCTACCTTTTTAAAGCTAGTAAATATCCTTATAGATAAAGAAACTAGTAAAGAATTTAGTAACTACTTAGTAAATAAAATTCTTAACTATAAATAGTAGCCTAATAGAAACTAGTATTACTAAGTTAAGTAGGCTAGTTACTTTAAACTAAACTAGTAGCTTATAGAAAACTTTTTTAATTACTATAATATTTTACTTTTTTACTAAAAGAACTTAAAAGTACTAAAGCCTCTAAGTATAGTTTTAGTATTAAACTAGTAGCTTTATTCTAAAGATCTTAAAGCTATTATAGACTAAGAAGCTTATATTACCTACCCTTTAAAATTATTTAGTAAAAGTAAGAAACTATATACTACCTTTTACTTAATTAATTTAGTTATTCTAGTTTTATAAGTACTAGATTATTAATAGGCTAGCTATATTAGCGCCTCCCTCTAGGGTAAAGTATTAATAGTAACTAAGCCTAAAATTTATACGCTATATAGGCGCCTAAAAGTACTATACTATTATTTTCCTTATTAGTCTACTAAAATAGTAGTACTTTTCTTAGGTATTCTAAAGTAATAATTATATATAAATATAGTATTTTAGAGTTCTTACTATAGAACTTAGTTATTATATAATAGTTTTATATAGGAGAAATAGTTAAAAGTAACCTAACTTATATAAGTAAGAATTAGCTAGGCTACTACTTTACTAATAAGTTTCTAGTAAGAATAATAGTTTAGTAAAATAATTAGTATTTTATCTTAATTTCTACTACTTATACTTTTAATAGTTTAGTTTTTAGTAGTTTATAAAAGCTTACTTTCTTTTTTCTAAAAAAAGGAGACCTATTAGGACTTATAGCTAGTTAGTATAGGTAGCTAGTATAAAACTAAATAGAAGCTACTAAGTAACTTACTTAGTAACTTCTTTTACTTACTACCTAGCTATTTACTCTTCTAAACTAGTATAGGTTTTATAGGCTAAGGGCTTAGCGCCTAAGGTAGAGTATAAATACTTACCTAGCTCTATACCCTTCTCCTCTCAACTAGCTACTATCTTATTTATTTTATTAATACAACCTTTGATATCACCAACTCTCTACTTACCCAGCAACTGTGTAATAGCCCTAGACGTGCTCTTACATATAGGAATTATTAGTAATAATTCTATAGACTTAGATTATTATGATTTATTTTATTTTAATAGTACTACTATTTAAAACCTTTTAAAAAGGCTTAGTAGCTATTTAATAAATACTAGTATCTTTTTTAAAGATTATAGTAAGTATTACCCTTATTTAAATAAATTATATAAATTATATAATACTAACTTATTTTTAGATTTAATTAATTCTTTTAAATCTAAAAGAGTTATTACTATAGATAAATTATTTAAAATAAAAGAAGATATTCTTTCTAAAGAAAACTACTTAAAAGAGTTTTTTATAGGAGAAGATCTTTTTTTTTTAAATAATTTAATAATACTTTTTATTCTTTAGAGAATAAAAATAGTATTAAAATATTTAAAAACGATAATACTATAGATCTTTATTAGGATTTTATAGATTCTAAGTTAGATATTTTAGCTTATTTTAATACTATTTCTATTACTATAGAAGAAGATAATTTTTCTATAATTTTTAATTAGTATTAAAATAAGCTAAAATTTAGCTGTATTTTAAAGAGTTTTTATTTTATAGTTTTAGGGTTTTTAAGAGTTTTTTTTTATATAAAAACTATTAAAGTTTGTAAAAAAAGTTTTTACTAGTTATAGAGTTAGTTAGTTAGTTATTTAGCTAGTTAGTTATTTATTTTAATTTATTTTTCTATTTATTACTTAATTTTTTACTACTTTATTACTATAACTTACTATATTATATTACTATAGTAAGTATATTAAATTATAATACTAGAATAAAGAATTATTTATTAATTTATTAAAATAAAAATAAGTTTATAAGCTATAAAAGATTCTTTATTTATAAAGATTCTTTATTAATGAAAATTAATAAAAAATACTAAGTATTAATAAAGTTATAGTTTTTTTTAATACTTTATAGTAGTTAGTAAGTATCCCTAATTATAATTATTATAATTAAGAATTATTTATTAATTTTTTTAAATAAAAAGTAACTAATAAACTATAAGAGGTCTTTTATTTATAATAGTTATTTATTATAAATTTTTTTTTAAAAATATCTAATATTAATAAAGTTATAATTATTTCTACTTTTTCTAATAATTATACTACTACTATAAGAACTAGCTAGTTAAATTAAGAAACTAATAGTTTAATTATTAGATAAACCTACTACTATAGTATTACAATAGTAAAATAGTAATTAGTTAATAATTACTATTAATTTACTAATACTAATAAGATAGTAACCCTACTATAATATATAAAAATTAATTTCTATTTTTAGAATTAGTAATTACTAAAATATAAAAAAAGCTGTTAGTAATAGTAATTACTATTACTAAAAAAAAAGTGGCAACCCTAGTTAGTAGTAAAGTAATCTAAGAGAATTTTACTATAAACTAATAGTAGTAGTTTATAAATCTGATAAATATTTAGATATTATATACTATCTTTAGTTTTAGCAAGCTTATAATTATATTTAAATAAAATTTATTAAACTTAATTCTTTTTAGATATATAATAAAGCCTAAGAACTTAATTTCCTATTAGTAAAAAGAATACTTTTTTAAGTTCCTAAATAGCTTTATTTTCTTTAATCTTTCTAAGACTAGCTTAATATAGTTAATATAATATATATCTACTAGTTTTACTAAAACTTATAGGATATAAGCCTAAAAATATATAAGTATATTTATAAGCTTAAAAAGTATTATAGTATACTTAAAGTAACTATATCTTATATAAAATATAGTCTTTTATTTATTACTTTTTTATATATAGACTCTATAATACGCTTTATAAATATCTAACTTTATATAATATTTTATCTTAGCTAACCTCTTTAAAAATTCTATAATTAGTAGTAATAAATAATAGTTCTTAATTATAATCTTATTTAGGCCTTTATAGTTTATATAAAGCTATAAAGTACTATCTTTTTTCTTTATAAAAAAGATTAACGCTTTAGCTAGTAATTTTAACTTTCTAATAAACTCTCTTTTTAAGTAATTTTCTAGATACTTTTATAATATAGTAAGTTTTACTCTAGAAAAATTATAAAGTAGTTAATATAAAGGTTTTATACTATTTTTAAGCTTAATTATTAAATTATAATTTTTATAACTAGCTAAGATAATATCTTCTTACTTATTAAAAATATTATAATAGTTAGTATACTTTAGCTTTAATTAGCCTAAAGTAAGTTCTTTAGGTCTACTAACTATAGCTACTAGTATTATAAGTATATCTACCTTACTTAATTTTATTATATAAGTAAATTAGTTTATATCTTTAATAGTTACTTATATATAAATAGCTCTTTTCCTAGCTTTTTTACCTTAGAATAGTAACTACTTTATAACTAAGTTTATTTAAGTTATTTTTAGTAATCTAAAATATTTCTAAATATATTTAGTACTAATAAAGTAATTTTACTATAAAAAGTATCTACTAAGTATATATCTTTCTATATAAATTATATAGAGTTAGTTTTATATAAGCTTAGCTAGTAATCTTTAAGTTAGATCTACTAGTAGTAGTAACTACTACTTTTAGTAATAGTTTTACTTTTAAGCTATATTCTTTTACTAATTCTTTTAATATTAAATTTAATAAATAAGCTAAGTTTACTAAAGTCTTAATACCTACTATCTCTTTTAAATTAGACTTAATAGTAATAGATAATTAAAGATAGTAGTAAAGTAAGTTTTTTAAGCTTCTTAACTTTTTATTTTATTAAATAGAATTTATAAAGGCTATAAAAAATAAAGTTACTTTTATATTTCTTTAGCTTTTCTTAATTAAGTTTAGAAAATTTTTTTTTTTATAGTTTTAAATAATTAAGCCTTTTATAGCTTTTTTTTTATTATAGTTTTAATAAATATTAGTTATTTTAGCTAGCTTTAAAAAAGTATTTTTTTTTTATACTTACTTAAACTATTTTAACTTTTTTTAGTAGTCTTTAGTAGCTTACTAAAGTCTTTAAGCTTAGTATTTAAAATTTACTTTTTACTATCTTTAAACTTTTTATAATTTTAATAACTTATATATTATTATCTTTAAATTTAATTTATACAGTCTTTAACTTTTTAAAAAGTAATTTTTATACTATTAAATATTAAGTCTAACTCTTTTTAAATTACGTTAAAAAGTACTATAATAAATTTAAATTATTATTATAAAGAAAAAGTATTTTTAATCTTTTCTTATAGTATTTTTAAATACTAAAGAAAATCTATAAAAAACTAACTAAACTTTATTTTAGCTTTTTTAAGCTACTTATAAGCTTTTTAAGTATATTTTTTAAAAGTACTTAAAGCTACTAGTATAGTACTAGTAAACTTTTACTAAGTTAGTACTTATTTTAAAGTTTAGTATTAGTTAAATACTTTAATCTTTTATAATATCTTTAACTACTCTAAGATATATCTACTTTTAAATTTTACTTTATTAGCCTCTATTAGAAAATTAGTAAAAAAGCTAGTAAAAAAGCTTTTATAGTCTTTTTACTATATATAAAAGTCTTATTTTTTTATAGATATATAAAAGGTCTAGCTTAGAGAGCTATATATAAGCTAAGTAGTAACTAGAAAAAAATAATATATATTAGACTAAAGTTATTAAAGTATTAATAATAGTATTTAAATTACTTATAAAGTAATCTAGCTACTACTAGTATAAGTATACTAACTTAAATTTTTTATACTCTTAAGTATACTTTTATATAATTACTTTAATTTTTAGTTTAAATTAAGTTTATCTACTTTAATTTATACTATATAGGACTGTTCTATACTATTATTAAGAGTATTATTAAACAACTTTTTAACTAATAATCTTACTTACTTAATTAATAATATCTAAGTAATAGAAAGTAGGTCTAAATTATTTAACCTAAAAGTATGTACTTTAAGGTTATTTTTAGCCTAAAATTACTATTAAAACCTCTCTACTATTTAATAGGTAGTTATAGTATTAGTATAAGATTATAGCTATTTATTTAAGGGAGAGCAATTTAAATATAAGAATTCTAATTAGTAATAAGACAGTATAGAGTAAGTAATATATATTTAATAATAGATAAATTACTACTCTCTAAAGTAGCTATAATTCCTCTATATAAGTAAGGTATTATATAATCTTTTTTAGACTATTCTAGATTAGTCTAAGGTTAGGTAGTTTAAGTCAACAACTCTTATAGTAGTCGAAGAAGACACTTATCTACTAGACTACGTTTTAAGTTAGTATCTCTAAAAAGATTAAGAGGCGTTATAGAAGCTTAGATTTATAAGGGCCTACGTTATAAAAGTAGATATAATATTAGTATAGTCGGCGTTCGTCGCTAGGGAGTTACGTCCCTAGCATAGAGAGGCGTTAACTATATACTTTTTTATCTAAATCCTAAATTTATATTAATTTTATAGTCCCTTTAAAGGACCTATTATATATTATTATAATAGTAACTAATAAGTAAGCGTATTTTCTAAGTATCTTTAATATATAATCTATAAGTCTTTTTACTCTAATTTAGATTTAACTATAAATTTATTATACTTATACTTACTTTTATAACGCGCGTATAAGCTTACTATCCTTTACTAAACTATATTTACTATATTAACTTCCTATATAGCTTTAATCTTTTAGTAGATATAAATAGTATTAAGTACTAAGTAAATTTATACTTTATAGTAACTTACCTATATATACTTAGTAAAGTTCTTTTTAGTAACCTTAAAAGCTTTAGTAAAATCTTTTAATAACTTCTTAAAGCTTTATAACTAAGAATTAAACTTAAATTATTTATTATTAATAAGAGACTAGCTAATAAAGTAGACTCTAATAATATCCTTTAGGGTTAAGTATACTATAGGCTGAGCCTCTAAAGCCTCGGCTGGTTAGCCTCGGTGTTCTTTGGCTAAGCCTCTAAGCCCCTAAGGCCTCAGCCGGATAGCCTTAGTATCCTTTTTATTCTTCTCTAGCCTTACTACTAGATAGTACTGCTTAGATACTCTCTTAGTACTTATAGTAGTTAAGAATACTATACTATAGTTATAATACTTTATAATATAAAGGCCTACCTAAACCTTAGTATAGGGGCTATCCTTAAGAGCCTACTTAAGAGCCTTTATAGCTCTCTATTAAATTTACTTATTATTACTCTATACTTAAGCTATTAAGGTAGCCCTTTATATTTAAATTTAATTATTTTATAATATATAAGTATTATACTTTTAATTCCTTATAGCCCTTTAGAGCTTAATCTAAACTTAGCCTATTACTTAGTAAATACTATTTATAAAAGCCTTAATTAATATATTATATTAAGCCTTATAGATAGAAAGCTTATTAAGTAAAGCCTTAGTTAATATAGTATACTAAGTTTTATAGATACTAGATTTCTAAGATTAAAAGTTTTAAGACGCGTAATTTTTTAAGCCTTAAGTAGCTTTTTAAGTTATCCTCTAAAGCCTATTTAGTAGTAAGCTAATAGCTAGCTATTAGTAAAATAAACTATTAATTAATACTTAAGAAAGCTTATACTTTAAGTTATTAAAAAAAATAAAAACGTAGTTATAACTACTATAGTTTTACGTAGTATAGCTTAAGTAGTAGTATCTAGTAAAGTTCTACTACTATACTTATATAAATAATAATAGTAGTATCTTTAGGATTCTATTATTATACTAAATTTAAAGAAATAGCTTAATTAGAGGATTAGTACTTAAGTACTTAGTATAAAAAGATATAATTTAGCCTTCTAGTATAAGGGGCTAATAATATACTTATTTATTAACGTTATTAAGCTTCTTAGATTTTATATTTAAAATATTTTAGCTAGTAAATTTTAAAATAAAGCTCTTACTAGTACTTAGCTCTAGGTAAAAGAGTAAAGCTATAGTAAAAAAAAAGCCTTAAAGGCTATAGCTAGTATTAAAGAAATAATTTAGTATTTACTTATAGTAAAAATAGTATTAACGTTAACGCTAAAATCTTTAATATAGAATTTTTTAAGAAAAAGAGTTATTAAAAACCTACTAAGGACCTAGACTTAAAAACTATTAGCTTTTTATAACTAAGCTAAAACTTAACTACTACTATAGTTAATAATATTACTAATAGCCTTTAATATAAAAGGATTAACTAAGAAATATTATAAGTACTTTCTTAATCTTTAGAGATTTAATAGTATAAGGTTAAAGTACCTAAGTTAGTGCCTAGCTATTATAAGTAAATTTACTACTAACTAAAATAACTACTTAATATAGAAGTTAAGTTACTAATACGTCTATAGCCGCCTTAAAGGTAAAGCTTATACTATTATAACCTCTTTTATAGAGTCTAGCTAAAAGACTAGCTATTTTTTTGGATTTTTCTAAGACTAAAAAGATAGGTATTACTAAATTATATTAACTAAAACAAGTAGCCCCTACTACTACGTAGATAAAAAGGCGTTTAATTATTAATAAATTCTAACGTATATATAATTATATAATTAAGAGCTTACTAAGTAAACTTAACGCTTTACGTATATTATTATATCCTCTTAAATTTAGTAAAGTTAACTACTATTTACTTTAATACCTAAACTTTAGGTTAGGGCGGGGGAGAGAGGATACCTAGATACTAGCTAGTAGGCTATATTTTCTGCCTCTTTTCCCCCCTCCTATCCCTCTCTCTCTCTCTCTCTTTTATATATATATATACCTTACCTTACACGCTCTAGTCGTCGTACTTTATTATTATTATTATATAGTAATAAGTATATATTACTATTATTTTTATTATCTTATTATCTTATAGAAATAAGTTATACTTACTAAATAGTACTCGTTACTGTTGCGATAAAGCTATTTAATACTCTTAATAGCTAGCAGATCTGCCTTAATATAATTAATAATAGGGTTAAGTCTCTAGAGCTACTTATTTATAATATTAGTAGTAATATAGTAGTAGTACTTAAAAAAAGTAGTTAGAATTTAATCCTAAAGCTTAGGTCTATAGCTAAGAATAGAGTAAAATAAGGGTAGGCTAGAGATATTAGAACCTAGTATAGTATTTATTAGATCTTTATTATTACTAAAGCTAGTAGTTAGTAATAGGTATACTTAAAGCCTAAAAATGTTATTATAATCCTACTTATTAGTTAGCGTCTTATAGATAGTAAATAATTTAAGTTTAATTTATAGTTATAAGGCCTTAAGAGGTTATTAAAGGATCCTTTTAAAGTCTTTAAAGTTACTAAGAAGAACTTTTTTAAGTATATATAAGTAAGTTACTATAAGATATAGCTCTACTTAGTACTTAATACTATTTACGTCTACTAGAAGATTAAAGTTATATAAGATATTAAAGTAGTAAATATAGTTTAGTAAAGAATAGTAAGCTTACGTACGCGTTATAAGAGTAAACGTAAGTATAAATATAATAGGTTTATAGTTAAATCTAGATTAAGATAAAGAGGCTTATAGATTATACGTTAAAGACGCTTAGAGATACGCTTACTTATTAGTTGCTATTATAATAATATATAATAGGTCCTCTAAGGAGACTATAAAATTAATATAAATATAGGATTTAGATAAAAAAGTATATAGTTAACGCCTCTCTACGCTAGGGACGTAACTCCCTAGCGACGAACGCCGATAAAAAAAGACTAGCTATAATATTAATTAGTTATAGACCTTTTTAGACTCTTATTTTAAGGACTATTATATAGAAGTATAAGCTTATAATAAAATTATATATATAAAATAGAGTAAGTATAAAGTTAGAGAGTACCTTTATAACTTTAAAGAGTAGTAGTTATATATAGGTCTTAGTAATAATAATATAATAAAGATAATACTATTTTAAAATAGCTTAAAAGATAAAATCTAGTTTAAATTAATAAAAGTTTATATTAATTTATATACTACGCTTTAAGAGAAAGCTATTAAAATATTAAATAATATATTCTAATATAAAATTTATAATAAGCTAGTAAGAAAAACTAGCTTCTATTTAAGTAATACTAAATCTTTATACTATATAAAGAAGTAAAGCTATTTACTATTAAATAATAAAATAGATAGTATTAAATATACTAGTAAAAATAACTTTTTTAATAAAGAGAAAGATTACTATAGAACTAAAAACTTTTATTTTAACTATAGTAAAGATAACTACTACTTTTAAAATTACTATAAAAAAGTAAGCTTAACTAAAAATAGCTTAAAAAAGCTTAAAGATTAAAAAGTAATCTTAGCTAAAGTAGCTAAAATAAAAAATAAAAGTAAGTACTACTTTAATAAAACTTTAAGTAGTAGAAAAGCTACTATTAAAAAAATATTCTTTAAAAATAATATTTTAAATAAAAGTTCTAGTAAAGAGCTTTTAAAAAAAAAATAGTTTTTACTAAAAGTTATAAGTAGGAGCTAAAGGTAAGTAAGTATAAAATATAAAAAAATTAAAACTAGTTTAAAAAAACTAATATATAAAGTAAGGCGTTAGTTATAGATACTTTAGTTAATTTAAATTATTATACTTTAATAATAATTAACTCTAGTAGCCTTATCTTTACTATAATTAGCTTAATTTTTACTTAAAAAGCTTACCTATAGTATATAAAGATAATACCCTAAAAGGTTATTAGAATTAAAGAAAGTAGCTAAATTAACTAAGTAACTTACTTTAAGTTTAATATTAATAGATACTAAAACTATAAATAAAGATATATAGCTAACTAGTACTTTAACTTTAATATTATACTTAAGAAATTATAAATAAATAAGTATAAAGTTATACTTATACTTTATAAGCTATCTATTTATATATACTTAACTAAATAAAGAATTTACTTCTAAGCTTATAATAAAAGGCCTAAATAAAATAGCTTAAAGCTTTAAGAAATTAGAGCTATAGTATATATATTATAAATATAACGTTTAAAAGAGAAAAGATTAATAATCTAGGTCTTTATAATATTTATAGTAGATATTAATAAAGTACTAGTACTTAAAGCTAAAGTTAACTATAAAGCCCTACTACCTAAAGCTTATAAAGATTAAATATAGATATTTAACTTTAAAACTATATTTAAGTAAGCTCTATATTAGCTAAGTATTAACTATATAATTAAGATAGATAAGAATAAAAAAGATAAAGAAAAACTAGCTTTATAAAAACTTTTATATAATATAAGTTAGAGAAAACTTCTTATTCTTTATAAGTACTTTATATTACTACTAAATAAAGAGTAGATTTATATTAGTAGTTTACCTACTACTTTATTAGTATTATTTATAAAAAAACTAAGTAGAAGCTTATATTTCTATATAAATTACTAAGCCCTTAATACTATTACTTAAAAAGACTATTATTTTTTACTTCTAATTTAAGAAATACTAAATAATATTACTAAAGCTAAATATTTTATAAAAATTAATATATTTACTATTTTTTATAAGATTTATATCTGTAAGGGAGATAAATAGAAGACTATATTTTATACTTAATTTAGCTTATATAAATAAATAGTTACTTTCTTTAGACTAGTAAATATACTAAGTACTTTTTAATATTATATTAACTAGATACTATAAGAATATATTAATAACTTCTACTTAATATATCTAAATAATATACTAATCTATACTAATAAATCCTTTAAGTAATACTATAAGAATATAAATAGAATACTTAACGCTATAGAGGTAGCTAGCCTCTTACTAAATATTAGTAAGTATAAATTTAATATTACTTTTATAAAGTACCTAAGCTTTATTATTAAAGTAAAAAAAGGCCTTTATATAAACTCTAAGAAAGTTAAGGCTATTAAGAAATAAAAAATACTTTATATATAAAAGAGTATATATAGTTTTCTTAAATTTATAAACTTTTATTAATACTTTATTAAAAACTATTTAGGCTTAGTTATATTTTTTATATTTTTAACTAAATTAAATATTCTTTTCTACTAAAGGAAAGATTAATAAAATACCTTTAATAAGTTAAAAGTTATTTTTATTACTAAGCTAGTACTAGCCTAGTTTAACTAAGATTATAAAACTATTTTAAAAATAGACTCCTTAAGATAGTTAATCTTTAAAGTATTTTTATAGTATAGTAATAATAAGTTACTTTACTTAATTATTTACTTCTTAAAGAAGATAAACGTTTATAAAGTTAACTATAAAATATATAATAAAAAGCTATTTACTATAATTAACTACCTTAAAGAATAGAATATAGAGCTCTACTTAGTTAAGAAGTTTATAGTTATTATAAACTATAAAAACCTTAAGTACTTTATAAAACTATATTAGTTAAATAATTACTAGATAAAGTAGTTCTTTATTTTAAAAAAATACTAAATAGTTATTACTTATTACTTTAAAAACTTAAATAAGAGAGCTAATACTCTCTTTTATTATAAATAAAATATACTTAAGGGTATAATAGATAAATAACTATAGTACTAATATATATAGTTATTAAAACTTATTACTATTAATAATTAGGATAACTTTAAGAATAAGGACCTAATACCTATTATAACTACTTAAATTAAGGCCTTTAGGGCTCTTATTAATACTAAGAAAGATTTTAGTACTTTTATTAATACTAAATAGAATTTAAAGGAGCTATTATTTAAAGAATAGTAAATAGCTACTTAAATAAAAGATAAAGTCTACTTATAAGCTTAGTAAGCTATACTAAATAGTAAATAAAGGTTCCTATTAGAAATAGGCTAAAAAGCTTCTATTTTAGAGTATTTAGTAAATACTAATATAGATTTCTAATATTAAAATTATTAATAGGTCCTAGATAATAAATTCTTATAAATAGGAATAGTTTATACTATATATACTTTACTTACTCTAGGTTATCTAAAAAAAAATTTTACTTATAAAGTAGTTATATAAGATTTCTTCTAGCTAAATATATTAAATAATATTTATTAATATATTAAGAACTATAATACTTATAAATAAATAAAACTTTAGTAAAATAACTTTTATAAACTACTAAAACTATTACTATTACTAGAATAGATTTAAAAGAAGATCTTAATAAATTTTATTATTAGACTACTTAAAAGTAAGAGCTATATAAACTTAATAGTTATTATAGATTATTTAAGTAAGAATATAGTTTTTATTCTATTACTAAATATTAAAGTTACTATAGTAGTAAATACTTTTATAAGGTCGGCGTTTGTTGCTAGGGAGTTACGTCCCTAGCGTAGGGAGGCGTCGACTATACACTTTTTTATCTGAATCCTAAATTTATATTAATTTTATAGTCTCCTTAGAGGACCTATTATATATTATTATATAACTAATAAGTAAGCGTATCTCTTAAGCGTTTTCGACGCGTAATCTATAAGCCCTTTTACTTTAATCTAGATTTAACTATAAACCTATTACGCTCGCGCTTGTAACGCGTGTATAAGCTTACTATTCTTTACTAAACTATATTTACTATATTAACTTCCTACGTAGCTTTAATCTTCTAGTAAATATAAATAGTATTAAATACTAAGTAGATCTATACCTTATAGTAACTTACTTATATATACTTAGTAAAGTTTTTCTTAGTAACTTTAAAGGCTTTAGTAGAATCTTTTAATAACTTCTTAAAGCCTTATAACTAAGAATTAAACTTAAATTATTTACTATTAATAAGAGACTAGTTAATAAGGTAGACCTTAATAACGTCTTTTAAAGTTAAGTATACCTATTACTAACTACTAGCTTTAATAATAATCTTAATCTAATAGATATTATTTTAGTTTGCGACTTTCCTAGCCTACCTTTATAGTACTTTATCCTTAGCTATAGCCCTAAGCTTTAAGATTAATTTTTAACTACTATCTTTAAAAGCTACTACTATATTACTACTAATATTATAGATAAGTAGCTTTAGAAAATTAACTCTACTATTAATTATATTAAGGCGGATCTACTAGCCGCCCTAGAGTATATTAAATAGCTTTATTAACAGTAACAGGTACTATATAGTAAGTATAACTTATTTATATAAGATAATAAGATAATAGAAATAATAGTAATATATACTTATTACTATATAATAATAATAAAGTATAATAACTAGAGCTTATAAGGTAAGGTATATATATAAGGAAGAGAGAGAGAGAGAGAGAGTAGATAAGAGAAAGGAGGTAAAGATATAGCTTACTAGCTAGTATCTAAGTATCCTCTCCCCTAACCTAAAGTTTAGGTATTAAAGTAAATAGTAAGTATTAAAGTAGATAGTAGTTAACTTTACTAAATTTAAGAAGATATAATAATATTATAAAGTATTAAGCTTGCTTAGCGAGCTTGCTTAATTACGTAATTATATAAACGTTATAATTTATTAATATTTAAACGCTTTTTTATTAACGTAGCAGTAGAGGCTGCTTATTTTTATATATAATTTAGTAATACCTATCTATTTTAGTCTTAGAAAAAAAAAAAAAAAAAAAAAAAAAAAAAAAAAAAAAAAATACTTTTATTTAGTTTATAGTTACTTACTACTAGTTACTAGATACTATTATTTTAGATAAAAGAACTTAATTTATTAATAAATTTTAGATAATACTTTATAAGCTCTATAGTATTAATTATAAGTTATTAACAGCCTATTATTTATAAACTAATAGTTTAATAGAAAGGATAAATTCTACTATTAAAGCCTACCTACGTACGTATATTACGTAGGATTAGAAAAACTAAGTAAAATATATTAGAATAGCTATAATAGCTATTAAAGTATAAGAAGTAGTAGTAATAAAAATAAGTCTTTTTTTTCTTTAATATAGATATTATATAGACCTTCTATAGTCTTATCTAGCTATTAAAATAACTAAAACTTTATAGTTAAATAAGAAGAAAGCCCTAGTAATTATAAATAAACTTAATAAAATATTTAATTTTATTTATATATTAATAGTAAATAATTAGTAAGAATAAAAAAAATAGGCTAATAAGAGATATAAGGGGGCTATATAACTATAAGTAAGTAATAAAGTATAATTTATACTTAAAACGTATATAAAGACTACGCGTATAAGTAAAAAGCTAAATTAAAAAAATTTAAAGTATATAGTTATTAAGCTTATTAGAACGTATACTATTAAGTTAGATATACTAGATAGAACTAAGAAAGTCTTTAATATAAATAAGCTATACCTTACTACTAGTAACTTACTACTAAGTTAACTATTAATAAACTATTAACTAAAGCTTATTATTATTAATAGAAAGCCTAAATACTTTATTAAAAGAATTATAAATAAATAGAAACGTTACTATAGACGTAGATTTTAGTACTAGCTCTTAGTTAAATAAAAAAACTATAAAAGACCTACTTAGAAACCTACTTTAGAGTTTATAAATATAAAAGCCTTAGTAGTATAGTATAGAACTATACTAAGTACTTAAGAGTATTTTTACTTTTCTACTTTTTTATTTTTTTACTATTATACTTACTCTTAGAGCTATAGATACTAAAGCTTTAACTAAATAAAAATATAATAGAACTATTAACCTATCTATCTAAGTATTATAAAGCTATTATACAGAATAATTATTTAAAAGTAGATAATCTATATATATCTAGTTAAGTAATAGTCTTATAGTATAATACTATTATATAACTATATATATAGAGGTTATTTACTTTTTACCTTAAGGTTTAAACTTAGCTATTTTTTATTACTATTATTTTTTTTTTTACTCTTAAAGTATACTATATAAGGATACCTAAGTAAAAAACTAGTTAAAAGTAAGTTAACTTCTAAGTAACTTATTTTAATTATATACTAAAGTATTAATAAGATAAGTTAACTTAGTTACTTTTTTATCTTTTTTAACCTACGTTTAAGCCTAGCTATATACTATTACTATTATACGCTTTCTTTTTACCTTTTTTAAATAGGCCTAACCTTAATAGAGGGGTATTATTATAGGCTAAGCCTCTAAAGCCTTAGCTAGTTAGCCTTAGTATCCTTTAACTAAGCCTTTAAGCCTTTAAGCCCTTAAGGCCTTAGCTAGATAGCCTTAGTATTTTTTTTATTTTTTTTTAGCTTTACTACTAAATAGTACTACTTAGATACTCTCTTAGTACTTATAGTAGTTAAGAATACTATACTATAGTTATAATACCTTATAATATAAAGGCCTGCCTAGACCTTAGTATAGGGGCTATCCTTAAGAGCCTGCCTAAGAGCCCTTATAGCTCTCTATCGAATTTACTTATTGTTACCCTACACTCAAGCCATCAAGGCAGCCCCTTATAAAGTATACCTATTACTAACTACTAACTTTAATAATAATCTTAATCTAATAGACGCTATTCTAGTTTATAACTTTCCTAGCCTGCCTTTATAGTACTTTATCCTTAGCTATAGCCTTAAGCTTTAAGATTAATTTCTAACTACTATTTTTAAGAGCTACTACTACATCGCTACTAACGTTATAGATAGATAGCTTTAGAAAACTAACCTTACTATTAATTATATTAAGGTAGATCTACTAGCTGCTTTAGAGTATATTAAATAGCTTTATTAATAGTAACAGGTGCTATATAGTAAGTATAACCTATTTATATAAAATAATAAGATAATAGGAATAATAGTAATATATACTTATTACTATATAATAATAATAAGGTATAATAACTAGAGCTTGTGCGTAAGGTAAGGTGTATATATAAGAAAGAGAGAGAGAGAAAGAAAGTAGATAGAGGAGAGAAGGTAAAGATATAGCCTGCTAGCTAGTATCTAGGTATCTTCTCTCCTAACTTAAAGTTTAAGTATTAAGGTAGATAGTAAGTATTAAAGTAAATAGTAATTAACCTTACTAAATTTAAGAAGATATAATAATATTATAAAGTATTAAGCTTGCTTAGTAAGCTTATTTAATTATGTAATTATATAAACGTTATAATTTATTAATATTTAAACGCCTTTTTATTAATATAGTAGTAGGGGCTACTTATTTTTATATATAATTTAGTAATACCTATCTATTTTAGTCTTAGAAAAAAATTAAAAAAAAA
>ML977414.1:0-23244 GCA_010015825.1 Lophiotrema nucula
GGGTTTCCCTCTAGACTTTATATATTATATAAATCTAATATACTAATATACAACTATATATATTTATATAGATATATTATTTAATTCTAATATATTAATTTATATATATATATTATCTAACTCTATTAAATTAATATTATATATATATTGTAAATCTAATATATTAATATATATATACTCACTCCGTGATGTCAGTTTTATTTATTGTCAGGACTCGTAGCTGGTTAGTATAGGTGGCTAGTGTAAGACCGGATGGAAGCTGCTGGGTAACTTACCCAGCAACTTCTTTCACTCACTACCCAGCTATTCACTCTTCCAGACTGTACGGGTTTTGCAGGCTAAGGGCTTGGCGCCTAAGGTAGGGTATAAATACCCACCTAGCCCTACACCCTTCTCCTCTCAACTAGCTGCTATCTTGTTTATTTCATCAATACAACCTTCGATATCACCAACTCTCTACTTACCCAGCAACTGTGTGATAGCCCTGGACGTGCTCTTACATTTATAAATAAAGATATAGTATATTATATTAAGCTACTATAGACTAAATACAAAACAGCTAGCTTTAGAATTTTAATCCTATAGCTTATAGCTATTTCTTTATATCTTTACTAAATAGCTAGATAAGTAATAAGTTTAGGTTATAGTAGCTAGAGTAAGTATTTAATTAAGAAATAAAAGCTAAAGCTTAAAGGTCCTATAGGCTGTTAATCCTCGATAGCTATAGCTCTTATATTTCTATAAGCTTTATTAACTATTATAATTATAATTAGATCTTATTAGCTATATATCCTCCTTATTCAACGTATACGTTATAGCCTCTCGATATATATGTTTTTAGCCCCCTAGCAGCTACCTATACAAAATAGCTTTTAGCTTTTATAAACGACTCTATAGGCTTTACGAGGCTTACAAAACGCGATTTCTTCCGGCTCTTCTAGCAGGCCTGGCCTAAGGCGCTTACAACAGCTAATATACTGAGTAGCTTTGAAAAGTGTAGCTTACAGCCGTTTAATCCAGAGCGAGTTCTCAATCGATTCAATACGAGGGGCCCCCCAAGTAGGCCATCTTCTAGCGAGAGCTCCCAGTCAGATCTCAGCAGGCGATTGGAAGCGGATCGATAAGCTATTGCGCGAAATCGTTAGTAATCTCTATGATCGAAAGGCTACACAGCTGAGTAACACGATATACAGTCTCTCAATGAACAATATGCTCCTCCAGCAAGAAAACCAGAGGCTTAATAGAGCCCTTATTAACGAGAAGAAGAAACGTAAGCCTTAAAAGCCTCTATAACTCGATTTGCTAGCTAGTTACGATAGTAAAGCTATTTTCTATAGCCTAAATAAGATTTAACGAGCTTGTAATCGAGAGGCTGAGAAAGAGGCGACTATCGCCTACAAACGGCAGCTTAAGCTTAAGAATATACAGCGTAGAGAGGCTGAGAAGGCTGAGAAAGTTGCCCTAGCTAAGCAGCGTAAGCTGGCTCGATTAAATGCTCGAGATATACGGCTTTAGCTAGCAGAGCAAAAGCGACTCTACAGGGAGGAGGCTCTACAGGCTAAGGAGGCAAATCGACAGCTTCAGGGCGAGGCTACGATACAGCGCACGTCGAAGAAGCCTACCCAAGCTGTACAGAGGCTTCAACAACAGGCTGAGGAGGCTCAATCAGGGTTGGAAGTAGTAGAGGGGCCAGAGCCTGCAAATCGTAGAGGCAGAGCCATACGGCTCCCTACAAGGTTTCGCGATTAAGCCA
Source organism: Lophiotrema nucula (assembly GCA_010015825.1). Taxonomy (NCBI): domain Eukaryota; kingdom Fungi; phylum Ascomycota; class Dothideomycetes; order Pleosporales; family Lophiotremataceae; genus Lophiotrema; species Lophiotrema nucula. Next base: position 1,754 of record ML977414.1, read on the forward strand.
TAGTCTCATTAAAATCGCCGTAGCAAACTACCTAGTTCACCTGGCTTTTACGTGTATAGCCGATTTGTATACAGCTGTACAGCCTCAAGTTTGTGTGGCCGTAATGACGATTTTCGTGCATCAGGTGGGGCCGTGCATCGGGCGGTGAGGCACCCTATATACTACACTATACTAAATCGAACCCCCGAGTACACACGCAATATGCTATAAAATCTCTCTTTAGATGAGAAGCCACGATCTTCATAGGTTTCACGTAACTACGCGTGGGCAATCCTTTGTTAGCATGAAGCGGCGCTGTTCGTGATCTGCACAGCCTTCAATATTTCAGCTGAAGTTCGATCTCTAACATTAGTACGCTAGTAATGTTCGGCTCCACGGGCTGGTCCACTTGAGACAGACGATAGGCACCACCTAGTCTGGTTTAGACACTCCGCAGCAAGGCTGGCCCCCATCATGTGTCTAGCCCGACCCTTGCTGCAGCCACAACAATCCTTTCCTTCTCTTCCAGCCAACCAGGGCGAGGCATATGATAGACTCTTTCCCAACATTTCTAGCACATCCAATGGCAAACCAAAGCGCAATAAACGTGATGGACTCTTGGAAGAAGATATAAGTACGGGGGCTTGTCGCTACAACGTATTGGAAACCAAAGTCTCATCCCACTCAGCTGTCAATCATGGAGAACACTGAAGAGAAAATCGCATACCATCTTCACAGCGAAACAATCGAATTTGTGCTATTTGCAACATGCGGGATTCTAAATAGTGGTATGACCCGCATTTACACCCTCCTAAGTGCGATTATTTCCCTACCAATGGCCGTTGGAGCGCCGATCGCAAGGCGAAACTACCCTTCTCTTGCTACGTCCAATCCGTCTTATGCCAACTTCATATCCACCCCATCCAATGACACTACTGTTAAGGCTGATATTGCGCACTTCGGGGGACCTGGGCTCGGGTTCAATGCCTGGTCACATCGGGCAACAATAGGTCAGAACCCCCAAACATCCGCATTTGCATTTGATAGCGTTCAAGTAATGCATGAGGCTCCGCACTCCCACTAACCGATTTACAGTACGTGACAACTCTCTCTCAACGTTTCTTTCGCTTTCCATCATGTCAATTCCCGAAGATCAGAGGAGACCCGGTACATGCCTCCGGTGGTCTCTGAACTCTTAACTAACTACTGCATGCTATGATCAGATCCGTTCCTCAGGCACCGCAGCCATGTGTACCGGCAATCTTTCCGTCGCACTTGGTGATGTTGGAGCCGCCTATCAAGCGAGCTCATCCGGCTCAACGACATTGCTTACGCTGCTCCCGACCGCTGGAGCGTTGGTAGGTGCGCCTGCAAAAGAACTATGGGTTCTGTGGAACCTGGTACCCGTAGCGGGTTTTTTCTCTCTTGCGCTCTCACTGGGTGGCAATATTGCCCCTCACCAAGTCAGCGATTATGCAAACCTGGAAGACTTCTCATATAGCGATATGCGCAGTACTTCTGCTGAGAAGCTGAATCCACGAAGGGAGAGCAACTTGAGCTCGAAGGCAGAGAACGATGAGACCGAGGCAGACGTGGTACGCGCCGCGGAACAGTTTGCCAATCATGTCCACGCAAGAGCCATGGATCCGCAAGGTTCTGACAAAACGTTGAAGATCTTGTTAGGCATCTTTTCACTCTGCGTATGGATATCCCTGATAGTTGTGGCATGTCACTTGCTTCAAGCTGGTGCCATAATCGTTTGGTGGTGCACAGTAAGAGAAATCTTTGTCGCAACTTTGGCAGACTTGACTCACCTTGTGACAGGCCGTCAATTGGACGTTTTGCTGGTATGCCGTTACCATTGCTGCATCCATTCTTGAATTCATTGCAAATAACCCATTGGCCCGCTCTTGGACAATACGCGTCTCTCGAGCACCGCAATTACGCATATCTCCGGATGCACCATCGGTTATTCCCGTCAACGAGTCTTCCAATCAAGCATCCCAGCAGAGTGCGCTGCTGTCAGACTGGCGGAAACATAAGCCTGATGTCATTGACGGATTGAACGAGGGTTACAACACGGTCGGCCAAGTTATCATGGACCCAAATGCGCCATGGTCAGCCTCCAAAGACCCATTCTACGTTATGATTAGCTGTGGTGGTGTGCGAAAGTATCAGACTATGCTACGGCTCTTCTCAAAGTTGTTCTCCGTCGGAACCTTTACGTTTTCTACTGCACTATTTGCTAGCTCTTCGCTTGTGCAGATTACCATTGCGACGGTAGTAATGACCCTTATCCTGGGCGCTGGGGTATTGGGACGCGTTACTGCTATGTGGATTTCAGCAATAATCATGAGGGACAAACCAGTCTTGCACCGCATTGTCAAAAATAAGAAGGATGCTAGCGTATTCATGGAGGCGGTATTGAGGCAAGAAGGACTTGTGTGCGAAGTGCTAGGCCATGTTGTCGTCAATGGTATGTGTGTCAAGCGACGAAGCAAGTATACTTGGGACAGGATTTTGGGAGTCCTGGCGCCGCCTTTCGATCTGACAAAAATTGCTGTACCCCCTTCACCGTGAAAATGGTCGTCTTTGTAGATTGTACCGTTTCAGACCGTTATGAGATAATCCCGACAAGAGTGATCTTGCGTCGACGACTATGGGGTTGATAGAGAAGTTAGTAGTCCGCGTAAGGGAGTTGTGATCTAATCCTCTACTGAGTCACGATCATCGAACACAAGCCAAGATCTTGGTTGTGTTTGCCCTGTATAATGTCAGGCTCGTGAAATTCCGGAGTTCAAGCTGTTGAATATGAACATGCCTTGTCTGATTAATCGTGATATATAGCAGTAGTAACGTTAATAATTAGAAACTTAGGAACACGGAATGGGCAGACTATGGAGGGATAGGCAGTTAACGGGCCTAAATTAATTGACTTATTCCATCTCCTCGTCCTCGCTGTCATCCCCGTCTTCATCCTTATCCTCATCCTCGTCCTCGTCCTCGTCCTCGTCCTCGCCCCCCACCCCATGCTTCAGCGCCTCCTCGATCTGCTTCCCGAAGCACTCGCTATCCATGAATCCCCTGCAATTGTCCATTACTGCCGTGGCTGCGCGGCAGCCATCACACTTTCCACTTATGGCCGGCGTCTTCCTAGTCCTGCGGGAGTCAGCTTCCTATTAGGAGGGAGAATAAGGGCACTTACTCTATGTAGTTGATGAGAAGCATGAGATTGAGGCTGTAAGTAGCCTTCATGAACAGCTCGCCGTTCTTGATGTGGAGGATAACGGAATCGCTCGCGGAGTCGTCGTCGACCTCGTCAGTCGAGGCGTCATCGGCTGGCTGGAGGGGTCGGCCGATCGCCGCTTGGATGATGTCGCGTTCAATGTGCAGCTCCCACGCTGTCTTGGCGGTGCCGAGGCTGCCATATAAGTCGTCTTCGCCCTCATCCTCGTCGGAGAATAGTGTTTCGTGTAGGACGAGCTCGTCCAGCACGGCCTCGGCGCCCGCGACGGTGGCAGCGTGTGGGAGGTAACAGATGTGGACGCCGTGGGTCACGGACATGGCGGCTGCTCTGGTCGAGGAGTCGAATGGCTGGTGTTTTTGGGTGGCAATGTTGTACTTACAAGCGTGTGGGTGGGTAAATGTCTGCGTGAATAGCAAATTGAATGGTTACGTGAATGAGGTGTTGATTGGACTGGGAATGAGTGGCTGTGTGGATGAGAGATTGAATGCCTGGGTGAAACAGAAATTGACCGGCTGCGTGAATGAGGTGTTGATTGGACTGGGAATGAGTGGCTGTGTGGATGAGAGATTGAATGCCTGGGTGAAACAGAAATTGACCGGCTGCGTGAATGAGGTGTTGATTGGACTGGGAATGAGTGGCTGTGTGGATGAGAGATTGAATGCCTGGGTGAAACAGAAATTGACCGGCTGCGTGAATGAGAGATTGAATGTCTGCGTGAATAGCAAATTGAATGGTTACGTGAATGAGTTTGATCAGCTGCGTGAATGAGAGATTTTATAGTTGCGGCAAACAATTGCTTCTTTATGACTACCTTCTATGTGTCCATCCGTACTCTTTCCATTATAAGCCCCTCTCTCTCAACCAGTGCCCTTTCCGCCGGCTGTAATAATCTTTTTTCTTCTTCTGAAGACGCATCTAGCAGCATGGAACTCAATCCTCCTGGTCTTGCCGACCAGGCTCTCCTTGATAAGATGGATCAGCTGCGGGAGCTTAACGTGCAATCAATAGAGCTACCTCAGGTTTGTGCACGATAGATATGAGAGGCGTTATACTAACTATGCGTAGCTTGTCGTTCTTGGAGATTAGTCATCCGGAAAGAGCTCTGTCCTTGAGAGTCTTACCGGATTTGCCTTTCTACAAGCTCCTGGTCTCTGCACCCGATACGCTACCTAGATCTCCTGTCGTCGCGAGTCCGAGGCGTACGTCGCTATATCCATTATTTCTTACTAAGATACAGATGCAGCGACTGAAGATCGACTTCGAGGATTTAAGCAGATTATCTCTAAATTTACCAACGACGCCCTCGTCCAGATCATTCAGGAAGCGAATGAGGTGATGGGGATCCGCATGACTACTGGCGACACTAACCCCGGCCTCTGCACCTTCAGCAATGATACCCTTAAGATCGAGATCTGTGGACCAGATGAAGAGCACTTTACGATCATCGACGTGCCTGGCATCTTCCGGGTCTCTTCGCCTCCCTTCACTACTGACAATGATGTGGACCTCGTCCATAACATGGTCCAGTCTTACATGGAGAACAGCCGGACTATAATTCTTGCGGTCCTACCATCTAATGTTGACGTCGCAACCTAGGAAATACTGAAGATGGCTGAGAAGGCTGATCCTGGTGGCGTGCGAACGATGGGAGTTCTCACCAAACCTGACTTGGTAACTGAGGTAGCCTCCCAGAAAGCGATCAAAGACCTCGTTTTGGGAAAAGGGAAGCAGCTACGACTAGGCTACTGTGTCGTGAAGAACCGCAGCGCAGACGATGCACAGTCTACTATATCTGAATGACTTGCTCAAGAGAAAGCTTTCTTTGATAAACCTGTATGGCGCGAGATAGCCGGTTCGGGAAGGTGTGGGATCGGATCACTCAAAATCCGCCTCAGAGACCTCCATATGAGCATTACGAAGAAGGAGTTTCCTTACCTTAAGGCTGATTTCGCAAAGAAGTTAGAGCAGCGTCGCAGAGAGCTAGAGAGCATGGGGCTATCTCGTACGGACCAGAGCGCTCAGAGGATGTATCTTAGGAGACTGGGATCCAAGTTTCAAGCAGTTACACAGTGCGCGTTGAACGGCTATTATGACAGCGAAGTATTGTTCACGGAAACACCCAGCCTGAAACTCATTACAGCCGTCACGAAGATGAACGAACAATTTGCAAATACGTTCTGGAAAAGCGGCCATAGGCGACACACTTCACCCCACTGGGATGATGAGGGTGAGGCCGCACACGCTTTGGCCGGTTACGAAGTTCCCACCCAAGATATCTTGCTACGTTACCCCGAACTTTACAACATCATCGAGACAGACAGCTATGAGTGCCCGAAACCAACGGCGTTTAACAATGATTCCATTATGGATCATATCGAGAAAGTCTACCAACTCAACCGTGGACTAGAGCTAGGAACAGTAAGCACACCTGATTAGTGTTGATATTAGCCTACTAATAACGTCGCTACATAGTTCTCCGGCTCGATCCTTTCCGCCACGTTCAAGGAACAGTCTGAGAAATGGGAGCAGCTTGTGCTCATGCATGTCAGCAGGTCCATCGGCCTTGTACACGACTACGTCTCCAATCTACTTACTTGTATCTGCCCCGATAAGCAGGTTCGTGCTCAGCTGTGGGAGACAGTTTTAGTAGAGGAGCTCCGTAAAGCCTACATCCGAGCGATGGAGCAAGCCCGTTTCTTATTGCATATCGAACGACAGGGGAGACCATCCACGTACAATCACTACTTCAATTCCGAAGTTCAGAAAAAGAGGAGGAAGCGCATTGAAGAAATAACCGAGTCAGAAAGCTTCTTCAGCAAAGGCGCCGAAGTTGTTCCTGTTACGAGTTTTCATAACGTGGTGAATAAGGAAAATACACAACAGGTACGGGAGGATATACTTGATGTCCTCACCAGCTACTACAAGGTCTCTAGGAAGCGCTTCGTCGACAATGTATGCACACAGGTCATTGGTCACTTCCTATTGGAGGGAGACGAGAGCCCACTGAAGATCTTTAGTTCGGAGCTGGTAATGGGCCTCAAGGATGACGAGCTCGATTTGATCGCGGGAGAAGACATGGAGACAAGGAACCAGCGATCGACGCTAGAATCAGACATCAGAGATCTAGAAGCTGCGATGAAAGTCTTGCGGATCTAAGCTATTGCCAGACGGGGAAATGCTTTCGTATCTTATAGCCTGCTCGCAGAGTGCGGTTGTCCGTCCCTGTCGTGGCCGCAGCAGTGGCTTTGTAGGTACCAAATTGACACGAAGCGGCGCGCAATGGCCTGTAGCCGCTGAGGCCACTAGTAGACATATCCTGATGCTGATGTCCTGGGGATTTCCAAAAGTTAAGCATAATAAAAGTTTTCTGTAATAAGCATGAATTTGGATGCTAAGTTCGCCTATGTGAGCTCGATCTCAGATATCGATACAGCCAGAACGTACTTAAGCTTCGCATATTTCCCTGCAAGGAGATGTAAGCTGTGGTGTTGTTGAGATACACGATATACTGACTCTTCTTAGATACTCCTTCATCGCATTCCCCATTGCCCCTTTCAGACTGCTGTTCCTCAGCTAGGTTAGTAAGGGGATCTACCGTGCATAACTTTCTCTTCAACCATAAGTGTTTCTCTTGTATGCTTCTAGCCTGGCCCCCAACAAGTCGAGCTTGCTCCTGGAGCTCGGCATGACTTTCCTCTGCTTCTGCGAAAAGTCTGCTTTGTTCATCTCTTAAACACTTCTTAAAAGCAATTTTCGCGTCCATGAGACCTGTTTCGATGGTATTCACTCTGCCCTGTGCACCCTTTTCTGTATCAATTGCCCCATCCTTCAACTTTCCTTCTAACGTGCTCATCACGTCTTTGAAGCACGCTTTGATACGCCTTAACGTATATTGATCCTCTGAGACCCATGTGTCTATGCACAGGACTGTTTTACCCTTAGAAATTCAAAGGTCTTGCACAAGGTGAGGAGAAAGCACGGTGCAAGCACTAAAAGCTTCAGAAACTTGTTGGCCAATGGCATCTAGCGCGATTAGCAGGAGTAGTGGCTATATATGGCCAGATTGCTGACCTGATGCCTGCCCTGTCTCGGATCCTACAATGATGGAGGATGTAGAATCGTCCCTCGGATTCGAGTAAGAGTTTTTCTTCACCTTTATCAGCGTTGACTACGCATATAGATAAGAGACTGTACTGAAGCTTTGCATATTTTGTCATCGTACATCTCACTATCAGAATTAGTCGAAACTGTCGAGGACCGCCTTGGAGACATCGTCATCGGCTCCTGGTGAGTGCAAGCTGGATCTGAACAACCATTGCTGGGTCCAGTACCCAAGTGTGTGGATTCGTTGGTACACTCGTCCGGTACTTTGTGGGTTTCGATGACTCCATGACAGTCGAAGCTTATTATGCGAAATTGGGGAAATCGGATGGGTGAATTTTTACGAGAGATTTCAGGGCGCTTTATATACCATGACCCTGTAGAAGTCCTGGCAAGTGCCGTTCTTGGTCCCCTTGTCGTTGACGCCGGGCTTAGCGTTGCCATTCACAGCAGCTCCTGGTTCGCAATAAGCTGCCATGCTCCATCTCCAAGGATCACTGAGCTACCTCCTGTTATCATGCTGGCTGAAGTCGCTAGTCCTTGTTGATCGATGAACTTAGCCACCCAGGTGTTGTGCCGCGTCAACCGATAACCCGTGGGCGGAGGGGTTCCTGGTGCTATCGAAGCCTCAATTGGGGCTACCGAGCTACCTCCGGTCGTTGCCCTAAAACGGCTGAGACTCAACTAATCAATGAGGTTGTGGATTTGACTCCAATTAGGGCCTGGTGAAGCAGCTGTGGGTTGTAGGCCACCTGGGAGGGACTCGACTCCCTCCTGATGTTATGCTAGACGGATCGAAGCAGCACTGGGGCGATGCCTTTTCAGTAGGTTTAGTGGAAGTCCAGGCTGTTCACGTTGGCTGTGGATGCAGCATTCAGCCATCTCTGCCAGGCGGTTTGACGGGAGCTCGTCGTGTTGCAGGACACGGCTCGGGGGAAAGCTTCGCTCACCTGCTCCTGTCAGTCAGCATGTGGCCTAGACGGCAGGGTTGTGTACGAGTGAAAGTGTCTCTGGCCAGTCCTGGCCGTGCCTGTGGGTCCTAACGCTGCAGTATGCAAGGCTAAATCACCAGAAAGCGGCGTTACTGCCACATTGAAACATCCGCAGGGCAGTGACGACGGGTATACGTCTGCTCTAGGCTTCTGATCATCATGCGAGCTATCTGACAGTGATCGATTGGATAGCCGGCCCGCAGTGCATGATATCGACGCGCCTCTGGAACGCAGTGCCGGGGACAGGTGATCAGAAGGGAATATATAAGGTAGCAGGTTCCTGCTGCACGGTCAGCCTTCCATCCTTCAGATTTCTACCTCTACTAAAGACTTTTCATAAAGACTCTTTACAACGACCCACTCCCTACTCATTTCACGATACAACATGCCGAGGACGCGATCATCCGGGAAGCAGCACTCAGAATTCACTCCTTACCTGCGACTGGTCAGGAACAGGAAGGCTACCAGCAAAAAGGCTCTTGCGACTGCTGCGGCAGGCGAAAATTCTCGTCTCCATAACGGGTGGCTTGCGATCAATGCAGTAGACACGTCCCTGAGGCTCGACGGTCGAGAGGAGCCACGGTACAGAGAGCCATCATTCACGGAGTGGGAGGACCTGAACGGCGCAGCCATCATTCGCCTTACTGAGGACTTGGACTTGGCAAGTCAAAGCTTACTGCTGGTCAATGACGAGAAGCTGACTTACGTCGACAAGACCTGGCGCTGCACGAGAAAGAAACAACAGAGATTTCGGGGCTCTGGGAAGCTGAAAGTCCGCTGGATGCGGCTAATGAGGAAGGCCCTGGCGCTCAACCGCAACAAGGAGAACAGGCCAAAACACCACCAACCTTCCCCAGCCAGTCATCTCCAACACCTTCTGAACGACAACCCAGTCTACAGCCCGGAACCCAAGCTCCAATAGCTGCAGAAAACAGCAGTGAGGATGCAGTCTTGGCTATGGAGAGCTTTGTAGAAGCCGTCGTTGTAGTGGAGACGCCTATCGAAGAAGTATTCGTCGAATTAGAAGCACGTAGCAATAGGGTAACTCCTGTTGAATCTGACAGGGAGAACTACCCAGAAGTGGTAGAGATTGTGATGAGAGATTTCCTGGAGCGGGCCGATGGGCTTCAAGCCGGAGAAGCGGTACCTACTCAAGCAGTTCGCGGATCGCAAGGTATGAATTCCCGAATTGTGGGACGCAAAGACTGACTGGCAACCCAGACGACCCAATAGTGCTTGACGACGACGACTACGATCATGTTAGTAACTCGTCTCGAACAGCAGCTCGCCAGAGACAGCAGAATCAATATTCTGGCATGGTACAATGGTCATCGGCCGAGTATGAGAACGAAATTATCACTGGTTTCGAGCAGAAGTGGATGGAAATACAGACTCACTGGATGAAAATGAATGATATGCGCAGCCAAATCGAAGATCCGCAAATTCTTATACTTCTCGATCAGTTCGACGACTCTCTCGAGGAGGTATACGAGGACGGCAGCTTAGCTCAAGGGTCTGCCTCATTCCTCTTAGAGGAGTGGAATGCCTTTGAGATCAGAACAGAAGGTTGTTGGGCGGATACTTCAGTCGCGCTCTTTCGCCGAAGTATGACACGATTTGGCGGTCGCTTGAGGGACTTCGCGGACATGGAACCACTTTATGATGCGATCGTAGATTATCGTGGGACGGCCAGCGACGAAGAATGAGACCGGTTTGGAGTAGATTTGTCTCCCTACTTATTCGTCTTCTCAATGTTTTACAATCATTATATACATCTTTAGCATCCTTCTACGCAGAGTCCTCTACATCGAAGTTGGTCGAGTCTCCTGCCGACATCCGTGCAACGCCCATGTGTGGAAAGACTACCTTCGCTCCTCTACGACGAGCTCGATAGTTGACTGGCGACTTGAATACTGGTGGGGGGTATGTTCTGTTCTTAATAGACGTTAAGACTGTCAGTAGAAGGAGGGGATAGCGTACGAGTGTATTCTGGTCAGGAGGCGACCAAGACTGACCTGCCTCATCCGCAGACACGAAACCATGAAAGCGGCCGTTACGATACGCTAGAAAGTATATACTTGTATCGTACTCGAGATACAGTTTCGTTAATTTTCGGTTCAGCGTCTGCATTAACTTCTGATAGTTGTTGTTGGCGGCACGTCTCGCTTTTGCCTGCGCCGACCGCTGTGACTGCTGTTGAGAGGACATACTGTTGTATACAATCAGTTGGGACTACTGGATTCAATGCTCAGCAACTCACCATGGCGTATGCGCACGTCTATATGTCCAAAGATGATATATTACTGGGGATCCGTTTCAGTCACTCGATCGTAAAATCTGCTTCTCGAAACCGTGAAATCTGGTTCCCGAAATCGGGAAATCTAGTTCCTGAAATCGGGCCCCGATTTACAGCGTGTTCTGACTAGCGCGGGCTATGTCAGCCCTATGTGGCGGTCTGACCTGGTAATGATTGGCTACGCCTTGAGCGACGCAGGTACGAGGTTTCGAGCCGTTTTGGGACCTCTGATAAATTTAGATCGATATGTGGCTCTTCTTCAAGCAGGCTGACGCCCATTTGATTAATATGTTCTACTTTACATAGTACGATGGAACAATTGAGAAGAGGTATAATCATGTGTGAGATTTCGAATCAAGATTCTGAACGTATTTCTTTGTTCCTGGCACGCCCGGAGTTGCTACATGTCCTGGATGCGCCGCTAACGAGCCCCGTTCCTATATTATAATATCAGAGATAGCAACTTAATCTGTAAATAGCCACTACGATCTAGGAAACACGCAAAGGTGCTGATTTCAGGCCCATCCTCTATTGTAACAGGAATTGGTAACGGGACACAGAGTCGAGCCCCCGTAGTGTGCCCAGGCGCTACATCACATTTCAGTAACTATATTACAGCGCTGCTGGGGTCCAAAACTGCACTAATCACTCAGCAGTCTCCTAGCCAACTAACTTAGTGATGAGTGCTTTGCCACTTGGTTACTACGATGTCAGACTCAAATTAGCCGTACTGCATCATTGTTCAAGTGGTCCAGCATTTCAAGGAAATGGTTGCCTTTAATGAGTAGCGAATATGTCGTTGCTGGAGATGCTGCCGGGCTGAAATCCCGTACGCTCTCGTCTGAATCCAGTTGTCGATATCTAGTGGTGTTGGAGGACTGAAATCCCATACGTTCTCGTCTGATACCGAAATCTGGACGTGTTGGCGGGCCGAGATCCCGTACGTACTCGTTGGAATTCAATTTCGAAATCTGGAGGTGCGGGCGGGCTGAATTGCCGTACGGTGTCTTCTGAATTCGGGATTTGTATGGTGACCGTACGGCTCTCTCTTGGCAACGGGTTTATTAGAGCCAGAAGCTAGGGTTTGCGGGCTAGAGAGCCGTGCGGTGTCTTTTGAATTCGGAGTTTGGATGGTAGCCGTACGGCTCTCTTTCGGTAACGGGTCTAATAGAGCTAGAACATAGTGTTTGCCGGCTAGAGTGCCTTACGGTGTCTTCTGAATTCGGGATTTAGGTAGTAATCGTATGTGCCTTCTGAATTCGGGATTTGGATAGTAGCCGTACGGCTCTCTTTTGGTGATGGGTCTATTGCGACAGGGCCAATCATGAAAATCAACATCCTGGGCCCCCAACCCACAGCTAATAGTGTGAGGTCCCTGTTCCCGTGTGGGCGGAGAGGGCGCAGGGTCTTATACCCGGGCCTAGAATGCTTGACAACGAGGCCTCCACACCACGTTGTGGTGTCAGGGTTCTCCGCCCCTGAGGGACCTGGGCCCCGGCGGTACCAGAGCGCTTGCGGCACATGTGCCCTTGCCGTATCAGAGCGTGAACGGGACATTTTGCTCGCTCCTTCTTAATTAGTCCCTGAACATTCCGTGCCCGCCCAGACATGCAGCCCATAGACCCACGTTGACCCCAGACGCACCAACAAATTAGTGAAAAGAGGATGTGCCGTGCCCCTGCACGAATCGGGTGCGCAGTCAATAATAGAGATCAGGGGAAGTATGTCTGCAGGGGCAGCACGAGCATTTCAGATATCTCATTTTTGGAATATCTAACACTGATACCCAACTCTCCATGTTGACTACGCCGTGTGGGCGATTAGCCTGCAGGGGAATTCGACGCCGCATTTGACCAAGAAGCGATTTCGATTGCTGGATATCCAGAACCTAGGGTTTGCGGGCTAAAGGGCCGTACGGTGTCTTCTGAAATCGTGATTTGGATATGACCATGAGGCTTTCCTTTGTGAGAGCCAATGAGTGGGTTAGCGGAGTTCGTCGAAGCCTGGACTCGGTAGGAGACGAGGTGAGAGGCACCGTGTTGTTGAGTTACGCGCCCATAATGAGCCGGGGACTATTTCTGGCAGGCTCGGCGATCATTGACGTCACACGTTCGTCCGACAGGAAGCGGCCCAGTACTGTCTCGTAGCTAAGCGCCTGGCCGATGTGAGTGATCCTCGCTCGCGGTCAAGTCGGTTGACATCGTCGAGAATCCAGGTTATAAACGGAAGAGCCTGACCTCTAGTTGTATTAGTAAGTGAATTAAGTACCTACTCTTGAATGAGGGCCGAAAGTGATCTCCCAACACGCAGAAATGCCATGGGTCCTGATTTGGGTTCCGCCGCGGCGCAGGCTTGGTCGTGGGGGCAGGATGCGCGTCTACATTTGCAAGCACGTGCAACCTTGGCATCATGGCTCAGCGCGGATTGCCCGAAGTTATGCCGGACCAGCCTCCGGTCTGCGTGTTGTCGCGGTGTCTCGACTCTTCACATCACAAGTCTACTTTTGGCCATCCATGCTTTGCCTATATACTTGCTCCTACCTAGATTCGCTAACGCGGCGTCGTCCGACTTTATTGCGCGCCTGCCAAATATGACGATTCCGCCTCGGTCGGAAATTGTTAAATCTAAACTAATAGGCAATGGGCTTGATAACTTCCGCGTCACCCACGCTCTGAATTTGAAAGAAAAAGGCAACTAGGATGTAGAGAATGAAGGTAAATGGCCATCCTAGACCTTGTGCGAAAGCCTCTAACATGAATAGGGCTGAAAGATGTTCTCCTTGATCTCATATATACCTTGTAAGGCCTCCCTGCTTCTCGCGCACTACTATTAGATCGTGGTAATAGAGATCTCTTCGGTGATCTTTTGTCGCTTAATACAGCGATTTACTCTGATCTTGTTGAAATTGCACGAATCAGGCCTTTGTTGGACGCGGTCTGCCACTACGAGCCCGATGAGATCATCTAGAATTATGTCTATAAGGCCGTCACCGAATCAACAACTCCCCCCCGCCCTCTATTATCCTTCTAATAAACTCCCCGGCTTCGTAACACGAGTAGCTTTGCGAACTCTAGCGAACACTATAAACATATTAACGGTATACTAAAGGAGGAGCTGGGGCCTTTGTACGTCGGGGTCTTAGGTTTCTTTAAAGCCTTTTTTGGCGATGTTACAGGCCTCGAGGCCGCAGCGCAGGCCGTATTCGAGGGGTGTAAAGAAGGCGATAATCCATTTTACCGCGAGAAGAACGGCTAGCAAGGCTAGCCTAAAGGTATAAAGGAGCGAGATATTCTAAGCTAGTTTACGAAACTTACAGGCCACTTCTTAGACCTTTCCAAAGAGCATAAGTACGCCTCTACCTCTCAACAGAGACTACTAGCTTAACCGCACCAGTCTCTCTAAGGCTCTACAGCCGACTGTAAGCTAGATATTAGCTTCGTCAACGACCCGAGCGCCGCCGCCGACACTAAATACTACTAGAAGCAGATCCTTATACCTAGAGAGCTTAAGAGTAACCTATTAGCTGATATAGCTTCTAAAGTATAGCTCGACCTCGGATAATATATACGAGAGGTACTCGCTGCTTAAGATAGTCGACGTTTCATACTAGGCTTTACTCTTTACGGTTTACTTATGCGGCTGTAGAACTTTAACCGCCTAGGAGGCATCGCTTCTGCGTAATTTAACGTTAATATAGACGCCCTATAATTCGTATCCGTAGTACTTAGTTTCCTCTAGCTAAATAAAGAGCAGCTTAGATTTGATCCTACTATTATTATAGCCGGGGACAACCGGTACATTAAGATCGACCGAAATAATCAGATAGAACGCCTCATCATCGATAAGGTAATAAAACGAGCGCCTTATATTGCTAGACGAGCTATAACCTACTAGAAAGCGTATTGTAAAAGTAATAATATATAAGTACCTCTTATTATTAAAGACTTGTAGCAGTTTACTAAACGGGAGGAGGAGGACGAGTTACTACACGAGGCTACCGAGAAGGGCGTAGTCAATGTCGCCAGATACTATCAATATAAAACCGTCCGTGTCAGCGGCTAGGACGATAACATCTAGGAGAGTATACGATATAGCCTCGACGTAAGGAAGACGATAAATTATAGACCGGAACGCTCGATACCGCCTCCAAGGGCTAGACGCCGCATCTCGCGAAGAGACCGAAGTAGTAGCACTACCGGGCGTAAGCGCTCGTCGAGCTGTATAGATACAGCGTTGCCGCTAAGCAAGCGGGCGTGTTCTAGCTCCCTAATAAAGGGTAGAAAGCCGATAGCAAATCAAGTACATCGCCGTATTATTATCTAAGACTATAAGAAGCCTATCTATAAAGTAAGTTCCTAAATCAGCCTTCTAGCTACGCTAGAAGGTTATATTAATAGATACGAGTCGTTATATATACGGGCTAGTATGCTACAATATAATATTTTACTAAATAACCTAATAATTAATAAAGAAGACGACGACCTCTTCTAGTGTATATTTATAATCTATAATAGACAAGGCCCTAAATACTTAGTTAAGGAACCTTAGAGTTTAAGGCTCTAAAACTATCCTAACTAGCTCTAGCTTAGAACCTTTTTTCTTAAAATTTAGTACTTAAGATTTAAAACTAAGCTTTTTATTAAATTTATTTATATTTTATTTAGTATCTTAAATTCCTAGAACTTAGCTACTTATATTAAATTTAATTATTACTATTTTTTAGAAGAATTCTTAATATTATAAAATTAATAGAAACTTTATTAGAAATATACTACTTTATAAAAAGTAGAAGAGAATAGTTTCTATAAACTTAGTAATAATTAATAAATACTTAATTATTATCTATAAAGTAACTTACTTAATTAGTATTAAAAATAATTAAAATTTCTAATAATAAAATTATAATTTTACTATAATATTACCTTTAGAATAAAGAAATATTAAAAAAAATATAAATTATAAACTTAAGCTAGTATTTAAACTAGTAAACTAAATTTAAATAAAATAACTTTAAAAAAGTAGTTAAAAAAAATTATATACTTTTAGCTAAAAACTATTTAAAATTATACCCCTCTTAAAGAAAAAGATAGTTTTAAAAATTAATAAAAATAATAAAACTTTAGCTTTAAAAAAAAGATTAGTAAAAGTAAAAGTATAATATTAAGCTTTATAATTTATAATATATACTTAAAGAGATTATAGCTTTTAGTAAGTAAAGATTTTAAATTTAAAAATATTTAATAAAATATATTTAAACTAAAAATACTTTTAATTTTAAATAAGGTTAAAAATTAATAATAACTTTAATAAAAAAGGTACTTTAAAAGAAATAGCTTATATATACTTATAACTAAAAAAAGTTATAATAACTACTAAAACTTTATATTTTAATAAATATTAAAAAGCTTTTTTAAATAAGTTTTATACTTTTTTTACTAAATAATATATAAACTTTTTAGTAAAAGAGTATACTTAAACTTACTTATATATTTATATTTAATAGAAAGATTTTTTACTATAATCTTTTAACTTTAATTTTATATAGTATATAAATAATATAAAAGAAATTAATAATAATTTAATATTAAAAAGTATTTACTTTTAAACTATCTATACTAACCTTTATACTTATATAGTCTTTATAGATATTCTTAAAAATTAATTAATTTAAAACTTTATAAATTAAGTTATATAAGTAAATAAAAATTTTTACTAAAGCTACTTTACCTTCTAATAGTAATATTAAAGTAAAAATAAAAAAAGTAAAAATAATAAATATACTAGTAAAGGGAAATTAAGAAGAAATAAAAATAATAAAAATAATATAAACTAAAAACTTACTTTAGCTTATACTAAAAAAGTTTAAAATAAAAAACTAATAGTAAAGTAAATTAGTATATAAACTATTACTACTTAAAAGTAAAATAAAAAGTATATCTACTATAGAGGATTAGACTACTTTATTAGTAAGTATAAATATAGTTTTATAGTTTAGCTTATAAAGGCCTACTTGTAATAGGTAAGGCTCTAAATACTTAGTTAAAGAACCTTAGAGTTTAAGGCTCTAAAACTATCCTAACTAGCTCTAGCTTAGAACCCCTTTTTTTAGAATTTAGTACTTAAGATTTAGAACTAAGCTTCTTATTAAATTTATTTATATTCTATTTAGTATCTTAAGTTCCTAGAACTTAGCTACTTATATTAAATTTAATTATTACTATTTTTTAGAAGAATTTTTAATATTATAAAACTAATAGAAACTCTATTAGAAATATAACTATATATATACTACTTTAAAAAGAGTAGAAAAAAATAGTTTTTATAAACTTAGTAGTAGTATATTGTAGGCGATATAATCGCCAATTAGGTAGTTAGTACTATATAGAGAGGCAGCTTGCCTATAAGGGAAAGCTATCTATTAACTACTAGATATTATACTTAGAGAATAAGTAATATATAATTCTTTTTTTTTTAGCTATTAATTTTTACTTTTATTATAATAGTATTTAAGCGTCCTACTAGCTATAAGTTAACTAAATTCTATATACTTTACTATTAATATAAATTAGTAATACCTAAGAGGCTTAATAGTCTACTAATACTTAGTAGTAAATACTTAGTAGAGTAAAGATTTATAATAATAGTATAGTTAGATACTACCTAGTATAGAGTACCTATTATCTATAAGTAAAAGCTAAGTCTATAAAGAATTATTATCTATATTATCTATATTATCTATATTGTCTATATCGTCTATTATCTATTGTCTATAAGTAAATACTAAGCCTATAAAGAATTATTATTATATATAGAGAACCTAGCTAGAATAGGAGACCTATTATATAGCTAGACTAGGAGACCTTAAAGATTGCTAAGAATTACCTCCTATTAAACTTAGGGGAAGAGCTAGACTAAAGAAGCTATAGTAAGACAGAAAGAGAAATACAATATACGCTAGAGAAAGTTATTAGGAAACTAGTTATCTAGTATCAAGTCTATTGTTAGGTTAAATACTTATTATAAGTTAGTTATCTGTCTAGAAGTTCTTACTAGAACATCTTAGATATACGCGTTACTTATCCTCTATATCTAGCCTTTATACCTTAGTATATTTAAATACTCTAACTATCTATATACCTATTACAACTACCCTATCTAAAGAATCTAAAAGTATTATATCTAATACCCCTACTAAAAATATAAAGTAATTTATTTTAATATATATTACTAGTAGTATAACTCTCTTTAATAGTAATAAAGTAACTAAGTAGTTAAAAGACTATAACTATTAAGCTAAGAACACTAAGTATAGTAAAACTTAGTAAGTTAATATTTTTTTTAAATAGTATTAGCTATTAGTTAAGTAGTAAATTAAAAGACTTTTTAGATTTAAAAATTATACTTAGAAAATACTTTAAAAGAGTATAAAGGACTTCTAGTATAAAACTAATATAATATATTATATAAATACCTAAATTTTCTTTAATATATATATTTTTAATACTATTAAAAATCTTTTATTACTTATTAAATACTATACGTTGTTCCTCCTATATATAGAGGCTTATATTAAGAATAAAAAAATAGCTATAAAAGAGAAAAGCTATTACTTTTTTTATAGCTTATCTAAAGATAATAAGCAAGCTATATTATATAATATACTTAGTAGCCTAATACTAAAAAATTTAGCTTTATATAATATAGAAAAAATTTATTACTTTATTTATAGTTACTACTAAAAGGAAGAGGAAATCTAATCTTTAAATCTTAAGTATATCTATTAGTCTATAGTATAGACTTAGTATATTATTTAATAAAATTATATTTATTCTTAAGTTAATATTAAAGCTATCTTAGAAAAAATAAATAGGCGTTAAAATAAAAAGCTAGTAAAAAAGCCTCTCTTAAATAATATAAACTCTATAATAAAAAATTTTATAACTTAGTTTAAAAAAAAATTAATAGTTAGCTAAATTAAAGCTTTTTCTTATATACTTACGCTTAAGCCTCTTCTTTATAAACTAGCTAATCTCTTATACTTTATTAAAATATATAGTATCTAAAAGCTGCCTATAAACTATAGAAATAATAAGTTATATATTAGCTAGTAAAAGAAAATAGTTAATTTTAACTTAAGTACTTATTATATTAGAACTAATACTATAATAGTAAGTCGGCGTTTGTCGCTAGGGAGTTACGTCCCTAGCGTAGAGAGGCGTTAACTATATACTTTTTTATCTAAATCCTAAATTTATATTAATTTTACAGTCCCCTTAGAAGACCTATTATATATTATTATATAACTAATAAGTAAGTATATCCCTTAAGCGTTTTTAATATATAATTTATAAGCTTCTTTACTCTAATCTAGATCTAACTATAAACTTATTACGTTTATACTTACGCTTACTCTTATAATATACGTATAAGCTTATTATCTTTTACTAAACTATATTTACTACCTTAACGTCCTACGCAACTTTAATCTTTTAGTAAATATAAATAGTATTAAGTACTAGATAAAGCTATACTTTATAGTAATTTATTTATATATACTTAAAAAAGTCCTTCTTAGTAACTTTAAAGACTTTAAAAGGATCTTTTAACAACCTTTTAAAGCTTTATAACTATAAATTAAACTTAAATTATTTACTATTTATAAGACGCTAGCTAATAAGTAGAATTATAATAATATCTTTAAGCTTTAAGTATACCTATTACTAACTATAAGCTTTAGTAATAATAAAAATTTAATAAATACTATACTAGATTCTAATATCTTTAGCCTACCTTTATTTTACTCTATTCTTAGCTATAGACTTAAGCTTTAAAATTAAATTTTAATTATTTTCTTTAAGTACTACTACTATATCGCTACTAACGTTATAAATAAGTAGCTTTAGAGACTTAACTTTACTATTAATTATATTAAGGTAGATCTGCTAGCTGTTAAAGGTATTAAATAGCTTTATTATAATAGTAAGTATAACCTATTTATATAAAATAATAAGATAATAGGAATAATAGCAATACGTACTTATTACTATATAATAATAATAAAGTATAACAACTAAAGCTTATAAAGTAAAGTATATATATAAAGAAGAGAAAGAGAGAGAGAGAGAGAGAAAAGGAGTAGATAAGGGAGAGGAAGTAAAGATATAGCCTACTAGCTAGTATCTAGGTATCTTCTCTCTTAACTTAGAGTTTAGGTATTAAAGTAGATAGTAGTTAACCTTACTAAATTTAAAAGGACTTAATAATATATATAAAGTATTAAGCTCGCTTAGCGAGCTCTTAATTACGTAGTTGTATATACGTTAGAATTTATTAATAATTAAATACCTTTTTATCTACGTAGTAGTAGGGGCTGCTTATTTTAGTTAATATAATTTAGTAATACCTATCTTTTTAGTCTTAGAAAAATTATAAAAAAAAAAAATACTATAATAGATAGTTACTACTATATCTACTTTAAAGAAGAATACTAATAGTAAAATTATATAAACTTTTTAAGCCTAACTAAGTATAGCTAGTACTATTAAATTATAAAAAATAAAAATACTAAAATATACCTAGAGTATTAGTATAGCCTCTATAGCTATTTACTTAGGTCTTTTAATAAGCGTCTACTTTAAGGCTTATAACTATAGTAAATCTAGAATAAGCTTTAAGAATTTTTTAATATTATAGACTATAACTTTAACTAAAACTAAGCTACTATAATAAGGTTACGTCGGCGTTTATCGCTAGGGAGTTACGTCTCTAGTATAGAGAGGCGTTAACTATACACTTTTTTATCTAAATCCTAAATTTATATTAATTTTATAGTCCCCTTAGAGGACCTATTATATATTATTATAATAGTAACTAATAAGTAAGCGTATCCCTTAAGCGTCTTTAATATATAATCTATAAGCCTCTTTACTCTAATCTAAATCTAACTATAAATCTATTACGCTTACGTTTACTTTTATAATATATATATAAGCTTACTATCTCTTACTAAATTATATTTACTATATTAACTTCCTATACAGCTTTAATCTTTTAGTAGATATAAATAGTATTAAGTACTAAGTAGATTTATACCTTATAGTAACTTATCTATATATACTTAGTAAAGTCCTTTTTAGTAACTTTAAAAGTTTTAATAAGATTTTTTAATAACTTCTTAAAGCCTTATAACTAAGAATTAAACTTAAATTATTTACTATTAATAAGAGACTAGCTAATAAAGTAAACCCTAATAATATTCTTTAAAGTTAAGTATATCTATTACTAACTACTAGCTTTAATAATAATCTTAATCTAATAAATACTATTTTAGTTTATAACTTTCTTAGCCTACCTTTATAATACTTTATCTTTAGCTATAGCTCTAAGCTTTAAAATTAATTTCTAACTACTATTTTTAAAAGCTACTACTATATTACTACTAACGTTATAAATAGGTAGCTCTAAAGAACTAACTTTACTATTAATTATATTAAAGTAGATCTACTAGCCGCTTTAGAGTATATTAAATAGCTTTATTAATAGTAATAAGTACTATATAGTAAGTATAACCTATTTATATAAGATAATAAGATAATAAGAATAATAGTAATATATACTTATTACTATATAATAATAATAAGATACAACAACTAGAGCTTATAAGGTAAGGTATATATATAAGAAAAAAAAAGAGAGAGAGAAAGTAAATAAGAAAAAGGAAGTAAAGATATAGCCTACTAGCTAGTATCTAGGTATTCTTTCCTCTAACCTAAAGTTTAAGTATTAAAGTAGATAGTAAGTATTAAGATAAATAGTAGTTAACCTTACTAAATTTAAGAGGATATAATAATATTATAAAGTATTAAGCTTACTTAGT
>ML977415.1:0-23167 GCA_010015825.1 Lophiotrema nucula
ATTATTATTATTATTATTATTATTATTATTATTATTATTATTATTATTATTATTATTATTATTATTATTATTATTATTATTATTATTATTATTATCTAAAAACTCTAATACTACTAGCTACTATTTTTTTCTTCCTTTAAAATCTATTTCTTTTATTAAAAGTTATTTTTTTTTACTATTAAAATATTTATTAATAATTTAAAGAAAATAACTAAGTATTTTATTTAGTATAATATAAGTATATATACTAAAGACGTACTAGAAATAATATATAAATATAACTTTATTAATAATAAAAAAATAGTAACTAAAAATACTTACTATTTTAAAAAGAGTCTTAATAAGTTAAAATTATAAAGAATAGATCTCCTAAATAAAAGATTTAAAGATTTAAAAGAGCTAATAATAAAAAGTAATATAAAAACTAAAATAGGTATACTATACTAAGTAAATAAGCTATTCTAATATATAAATATAAAAATAAATAATATATAGTTTATAATTCTCTAAAAAAAAACCCTAAAAGACCTTTTTAATAAGATTATAAGTAGGAAACTATTTAAAAGAAAGAAAAAGAAATAAAAAAAAGTACTTTTATTTTTTTATTATATCTAAGTAAATAATTATTATAATTAGTAGTATAAGGTTATTAAAGTACTAAATATTATTTATATACTAGGTTAAGCTTACTAATAAAGCTATTATAATAAAAAATCTAGAATAAAGTTATCTATATATAGAGAAAAGAATAGGATTACTAGTAAACTAAACTTAGGAAAAATAGTAATAATAAGCTATTAGTATATTACTAATAAGACAGACTAATACTAGATAGTAAAATATATACTAAATATTAAATACTATTTACTATTTATATAAGGCTAGTAGGATAGGGGTATAGATATTATTATTAAGAGTAAACTTTAAACTTACTAGTTAAATACTTATTTTTAACTCTTATAGATACTTTAAGGATCCCCTCTTAAGACAGTAGTAGATATATAAAGATAGAATACACTTATACTTTACTTATATAAAGAAGTTATAGCTACTTTAGAGGCTAGTAATTTATGTATTATTAAAAAAAAATCTATTACCTACTCTATACTATCTTATTATAAGCCAAAATTCTTATAGTAGATAGATTATATATAAGTATTTACTTTATATTATCTCTAAAAGCTTAAAAGTAGGCAAATACCTCCTATTTAGTAGTTATATTAGTATAGTAGTTATTCTAGTATTAGTTACTAAGTAAGTTTTAAATAATATATAATTTTATAAACTTATTTAAATCTACTATAATTTTATACCTTTTTTAACTTTTAATTTTATTAAGAGGGGTATACTAAATAGCTAAATAGATATTCTAAATAAAAGCTACTACAAAATTAAATTTTTTTTTTAAAAAAAATTAAAAAATTGTCTAAAAGTATAATATACTAGTAAATACTAGATAGTACTAGTAGCTAGATACTTTTATACTTAAAGTAGTAGCTACTAATAGATTAATTATAAGTACTTACTTTCTACTACTTTTAGATATTTAAAAGTAGATAAAACTATCTCTTAGCTAGTAGTTATATTAATATAGTAGTTATTTTAGTACTAGTTACTAAGTAAGTTTTAGATAATATATAATTCTATAAACTTGTTTAAATCTACTATAATTTTATACCTTTTTATCTACTTTTTATAGAGCAAGATATCTAAATAGCTAAAGAGGGTATCTATTTAAAGGCTACTATAATTAAAGCTAAAGACTTTTATAGAAGTAAAAAATACTAAAAAAAATAAAATAGAATATATATAAGTATTAAAGTTATTAAATACCTTAGGTTATTATATAATTAAGGTTTTTATATTAGATAAACTTTAAGATTTAAAAATATCTTTACTTATCTATTATAGTTTATTTAAGATATATTTTAAAAGTAGCTAGTACTTATACTACTTATATATATATTTAATAGAGTAATATTTAGTAGAATATTTATTATATAATACTAAGTTATCTAGTATAAATTTAAAAAAAAAACTATATAAAGATAAAAAAGTTATAATATAACTAGATAATAAGTAGATATAAAAAGTTATATCAGCTTTTAAGAAAAGGTAAATTTCTAGCTTTATAAGATTTAGAGTAATAGATATTAATATATACTTTAAACTATTATAATAATTAAACTAGAAAAGTCTATATAAAGTTTTTTTTTAAGTATAGATATAATTAAAATAAACTAACTTTCTAATAGCAATAAAAGAATTGATGTTAACTATTTAGCTTCTGCGCCTAAGAAGAAGAAGATTGTATTTCATCTAGGACCCATTTCACTCCACTAACAACAATATCTGGCTGACTCAATTGGACAAAGTGTCCGCTTTCGTGTGCAAATACAAGCTTTCCCTTTGTAGAGAGTCTTAGATGTCCCTTCATGAGGCCCTCACTCTTCTTATCAGCCGTCCTGATCATTTCTCTAGCATAGCTCCTCTGCTCCTTCGTTCCGTTCCCCTTCTCAACGCCCGCCTTATACAACCCATTCCAATCCCTACTCCGCATACCCCCAATAACATAAACCGGTTTCTCTCCGAGCAGCGTCTGCGTTTTACCTAGCTCCTTGTTCTGCAGCGTTTCAAAACTCCGTGCGTACTCATTCTCCTCCTTCTCCCCCTGCAACTTAAACTTCTCCGTCGCCTCGTCACTCACAAACGCATCCCACTCCTCCTGCGTCAATTTATGCTCCGCCTTAAGACCCTGGGCAGAGAGCCATTCTACGCCCACAAAGATAGCTTGAAGATCCGCGTCCAATACGTTCAGCACCTGTAGCGAGGTCTCCTGGTTGGCGTCGACGAGCACCAGGCCAGCGATATGCGGGCCGTTTCCAGTAAGGGCGACAAACTCGCGCACGAGCACGCCGGCCCAGGAGTGCCCAACGATTATTATGGGGTTCTCAATCGGCGCTTTTTCGATCAGACGGGAGAGCTCCAGGGCGATGTTCTCGGCCGAGGGCGCGAGCGGCGAGAGCTCGGCGCTGCCATAGCCGGAACGGTCGTAAGTGTAGCTGCGCAGCGACGGAGAGAGCAGCCGTGTCACGGCAGCCCAGACGAGGCTGCTGCTTGCCACGCCTGAGACAAACATGACAACAGGATCTTTGGAGCTGCTGGGTTCCGGGCCGTGGGCGTAGAGGGCGAGGGAGTGAGTGCCGATGTTGACAAGGGTGGGATTTGTAGGAGTAGTTGAAGAGGACATTTTGGGTCACGAGTTCATAACACTATAAGTGTTATGGAGTTGATGCTGTGTTATTCATATACAAGTCGGATGGGAATCAAGAAAGCAGCACTTTTCGACCACCATTTTTCGCTTAAACAGGGTTATTAGTCACCTTCCTAATCACTTGCCGTGTTGCAACGCCATCCTCTTCATACCACCTATAGAAGGCGTTGGAGGGCATTGGTGTAGTCTGGCGGTGTGCTGGAGTGGCCGAGTACGGTCCGCCTCCTTGCCTGCATCAGTAGTGCTTATGCGAAGCAGGGGTCGTGGCCAATCCTTGAGTAAACCTGATAAGCTTAGAATGAGTGTGTATGCCACCCAAATTGAATCCCGAAGGATTCGCTTCCATCGCTAATCGCATCACATAGTGGATTTGTCAGCGCCGGCATTCGCGTCTATAGCTCGGTCCAATTTGCCTTGAACTCGGACGTGACATATAGTCTATCTAGCATGGATGTACGGTCTATGGCTTAGCGAGAGACTCTGCGGCTCTATTGAGGTTGCTGCTCGACAAGTTTAGACCGAAATTGCTGGATCGGCAGGTCAAATGTTCTGCAGTAGAAGCGGCAAGAAGGGGGAAATCTTCGGCACTGCAGGAATTCCTCGACGGCTGTCCCTCCTTGGTGATTGAAGGGGCCTGTCATGCTCAGAACATATGCAGTTATGCAGCATAGCATGGCGTGGTCGTGATGATATTGTCAGACGATTCATCGAAGCGGGTGCCTGTGAAGACAGTAGAACTTCTGGGAAGAACTAAGTACCGCTGCTAAATGCCATAGAGAAAGGCCATCTCAATACTTGTCGATTAATTCTGGATTAAATGAAGGAAGACATTGCCAAGGGCGATCATCTCACAATATCAAGGAAGATTGCGCTCGGGGGTAATGTCAAGGTCCAGCGGCTACTGCAGGGAAAAGGTCTTAAATTCGAGCAGCAGGAATACCTTTTCAGTGTAGCCGCCGAGCGTGGGCACCAAGACCTGCTTCACTACACTATCAAAAACGACTTAAGAGCGCCCGCCATGTTGATACGTACCTTCATTCCAGAAGTTGAATCCGCTTGTAGACTCATCAATCTGCTTGGCTCCAAAATATCCATACTGCTCCCCTATCCTCGTATCAAATACCAATATCGCCCAATCTTGTCCAATGGAACAATAGTTGGTCGGACCCTCGAACGGGTGTTGATTCGGGAGGAGAAGGACCTTTGTGACTTTCGCCGTACTATACCCCCGCGTCCCTTTGTCGTAATTGGGCCGGAACTCGTACGTCATGGGATCCTTCGACTCAACACAATTGCCCGTTGGATCTGGCGGATTGAAATACTAGGAAGCCAGTGTAGTCCCAGGGATTTC
This sequence comes from Lophiotrema nucula, assembly GCA_010015825.1. Classification (NCBI taxonomy): domain Eukaryota; kingdom Fungi; phylum Ascomycota; class Dothideomycetes; order Pleosporales; family Lophiotremataceae; genus Lophiotrema; species Lophiotrema nucula. Next base: position 4,626 of record ML977415.1, read on the forward strand.
CGGACTTCTCCTGCAAGAAATGGTCATCGTTGCCAATAACGTCGCGCTCCTCGTGTATCGAGATATTGGCAACGAATCCTGAGATCACGGTACCTGGGGCTACCGGATCCGCTACCTTCAGATAGACTATCTCCGGACGAGTATTGTTGTCTAGAACGGCGCTGTTGGCTCCGGTCGAGGGCACGTGAGCGATCGGGGGCGTGTAGGGTCTGTGATTTTCAGTAACACCGTGTGGAAATGTAGCTGAGAGAGCTGCCAACGCCACGGGAGTTGCCAAAAGGAGATCACACCGCATGTTGAAGCTTGCCTTGTCGGTGCAGTGCCGGCTACCAGAAAAAGGCACGTCGCAGATAAGAATTTGTGAATTCGATCGATGCCTAGGTACTCGCAGAAAGTTGTAGCAGACGCGCGAAAGGTAGCGCGACTCAGCGCTTACATAACTGCTCTGTTACATCATGATACCCTTGTCTCACATGTGAGAGCAATCCACCAGTTCGGGCAGAAGGCAGATAGGATAAATCACTTAGTACTTTTTGTCTAGAATACTGGAGTATGCAAACAATGTTTAAATGCATATCAAGTTCTTCGATCACGACTACCTCGTCAACCCCCCTCCAATGTTCTGTTTGTCGTCGAATCCATCGAACGTTTAGACTAAGCTACTCGATTTCTACATTGCTCGGCTTTGCTAGCACAATCATGCGGCTGCGATAGAGTTCAAGGGCCTCAGGTTTCCACATTCTACTCGGACTGCATCTGGGTCTTTAATAGTTAAAAATGAGCTCGCGTTGACTGTCTTTCCATAGATTAATTTGGTCTTAAAGTCGGTCCCGAATGCCACGTGGCTAGGTAGTAAAGCGAGTCACGCAAACAACTCGCAAAGGCCTGGGATAACAATGTTTGACTGGCCATCGATGGAAACTTAGTCAAATAGGGCTTTCGGCTAAGCATGGAGATAAAGAATTTTAGTGATGTACCTTACGGCACACGGCTTATCTCATTGGCTGAACAAATATGCGCAGCATCTTCTATCCTTCTTGAGGCATAATTCCGAATCAATAGGAACTTTAAGTTATATGAAAACGTACGCTGCAACGTGAACAGCCTTAAGGTTCGGAAGAAGCAGTTTGCGCTTGATCTAACTGAACATTCTGCTCGGACCCACGGATCTTCTACCAGCGATTTTCTATACTTCAAACGCGTCCAAGCTCGGTGCGGCATGGATGCTCGGGTATGGCTACCGGGGAAACGGGCGAGGCAGGCGATATGTTGCCACTGCTTTGAATGTCATGAGCCTCAATGACAGGCTCATCGTTCTTCAAGTCATCATGCTGAGAGCTAGTGTCGATAGTCAACGTTTCAGGTGGGTCCAACGAAGCACTGTCCCTGGGAGATACTCTGAACACCGATTCAAGCCTTTCAGTGACCGGCACTGACTCATCATTCTTGTTCCACGGTCCTGCATCTGCAGTGTCGATGTTGGCTGCATGCAAGTGCAAAAGACCATCGGCGATCCATGTCTCTCTGCGCAACGGACTGACCTTCCTCCACTTCTCGAAGAGCGTGACTAGGTTGACTAAGAACATGTTGATGAGTATGATCAACATGCCTAGTGCCAGAGTGATGGACAGCCCATACGTGTTCACGTTGCTGAACTGGCCGCTTGTTCTAGCTCGAACCATCTTACATAGCTCCTTCGCCTCTCCCACCGGTTTTTGAATGAATCGCTGTGCGCCAGGTGATCCAGGACCACGCGCATAGTTCACGACGAGCCGTTGAAGTTGTGTAAGTGCGCGATTATGCATGTCTTGAAGTTCCAAAACCCATTGATTGTTCGGAAGAGGCATCTGCTGCCCCTCAATCTGGCTGTCTTCTGCAAGGAGGGCGACTGGTTGAGTGATATCAACATTGTTGGCATATATGGCATCTACGATGATGTCTACAATGGCGGACTGCATGCTGGTGAGATTGAGATCGAATTTAGCTGATGCCGCGGCAGGAAGAATCCCTCCCAGTGCTGTGCATGCGTCATTGTCTGAGTTTGGGTTGCAAAAGCCGAACTGTAAATGGAAGGGTTAGAGCACCGTCATTGAAACGTACACAATCGGTCACGTACCTGTTCAACACAACCCATCGGATTTAATAGATTGTCCGAGAAGTACGAAGTTGCATTAGTTGGACTCGTATATGCATCATGTGCCGAGAACCAAGGATCGTCGCAAGGTGCAGCAAAGTCTGTACTATGAGGCTCCAGAAACAGAAGATGCACGTCACCGTTCGAGATATTGAATTCTCTGATTGGTATGAATGAGGATTGGTTAGGATACTCGAGGATTGGGCTCGTTTGATAATAGCGTGGCGTTCTATGCATAATCAGCAACTGTCGTCGATTGTTGATTCAACTCACTTACATCATTGAATACCCAGCAAATGGTAGAGAGTCGAAACTCAGGGCTTCGGCTATGTAATCGTACCCAATGCCAATCATTGTGCCCCAATTCCAGTACTCGTGGTAGCCTGGAAAGCCATCCCCGTCTGTTTCGTTGATCTTCGTAGTGCGATGATCTGGCTTGAGTGGCCCGCAAGTGGTAATCTTGCGGAAAGGTAGATTGTGCTTGTCTGTGTTAATACCGAGAAGAGTTTTAGTATCCATGAGACCTGTGTCCAATTGGAGATTGTTATCGGGATAGACACACGTCGCGACATCGAACGGGCAAGAAGCATTCATACTAGATGTGTAGGGTATTGAGGTGCGGGTGAATATCTGACAATCCGGTGATGTGTGGCTGCCATTTTCGCCGTAACATCGTCTAGCATATATGTGACTGAACTCTCTGACGGCGGCGATATAGCGATGGTTTTCGATCATATACTCGTTGTTAGAGCCCAGAGCATGTCTTGCGTCGGCGTCTGCCATAGCCCACAGTCCTTGCCGTCTAAAAGTATGTCTACGTTAGACGTGTCGACGATCTTGGAAGAGAGTATGCCGGTGGCAAGCAGGAGGAGGAGGAACAGTAGCGGGATGAGAACAGGCAGTATGGCAAAGCGCCACCATCGAAGCCCTTGATGTCGAATGTGTCGCCATGCCCAAGCGATCTGGAAGAGGTACCACATGGTCTGGCCTGGGGAAGCGTTGTTTCGAAGGGAAGTGTCCTGCTGGTATTGAAGTGCTGTCTTTGTGCCAGGCGATACACGATACTGATGCCAGATGAAAGATGCAATGCCCCAGAGATGCTGTCCGGCAAATTGAACAAAGAGTGCGATGAATGCCACGAGAATAACACCATCAGTAGAATTGACCGTGGTGTTGGCGCCTTTTACCGCGCTCTTGGACTTATCCTTCCATGAGCCAAGGTAGACGTCCGTATAGAATAGATCAGTGGCAGAAGATATGGCGACTTCTTAGTCAGGTGTGAAGAATGATAATTCGGCGAATGCAGATGCGGAATCCGGTGTTCGAGTCGGAAAATCTCATTGCTTTATCTTGATTTCCCAAACTTTATTCAGAATGGCCAAAACGAGGCAGACATCCGCCCCCAAGTCGATAAGCTCCCAATTCCCATCATCGCTTCTATAGGTCGAGCAACCGCCAACCTAGTTGAGCTCACTCTCGTGTTGGGGGCTAGCCTTGCGCAAGCCATGAATCGCGGAGCTAGCTCCCCCACCTTCGCCCCCGCACCCGGGAAGGACCCGCAGCGTGTGCGACGATCAGCTTACATGGTCAATATGTAATCCTCCGGCGATTGGAGGTTTCTCGTCCGACCAAATGGTATGCAGATATTGAAACGACGAACGCGAATCTGAGGCAGACTTTCAAAGATGGCATATCTCGCAGCCAACTAAGGAGGAGCACCGCAGCTTGGCCGATGTCTGTTGCGACTGTCTGCGTCCTGACTACCTAGGCAACCCGACACCTGCACCATGGTTGTGGAAGTGTGACTGCGTGTTTTGATTGATTGCTACCGTGGCTGTTATCAGAGAGGGTAAAACATGAATTAACTACGCACCAAACAATTGGACCAATCAAATAAGGAAGATGCTCTACCGAAATTTCTCTTCTACACCAGTCTCTTCTTCCTTGTGGAACAGCTGAGCATACTCTGCCACAATGTTCTCCTCGATGTCCCACTCGCATAAGGTCACAGCATCTCATCATCCAAAGACGGTCGAGACCATCATTCTCTTCCTGACTCTAATGGTTGAGAAAGAGAGCTTCAGCTGTTGTGCTGGTCAAGCTTTGTCTATGCCTGCTCATTCTCTTCCTGATCCCCAAAAAGCTCGTCTGGAGCCGCATCGGAACCAGGCAATTTGGGCAGCTTGTTTGGATGCAGCTTAGCGAGGCTCTCTTCGTCATCTGCAGAGTTGGTCGGTGTCATTTTAGTATCCGGCTTAGCCAATTCTTTCATAAACTCGCCAATGTAATCATAATCCTCATCAGCGAGCGCATCTTCGGGCTTTTGCTCACTTGATATCTCGACCATGTCAACCGGCTGGGCGCTTTTTGACTCCGCCGCCTTGCTCTTTGGCGGCTTCTGAGACTTGGCAGACTTAAGGTTGATTTTCTGGGGCTTTTTTGCCTTCTTGGGGGCCTCGTTCGTGGTGCTGCTACCGCTTGGTGCCTTCTTTGACTTCTGCGGGTCTGCGGACAGGGTCTTCGGTACTTTGGTACCCTTCTTCGCCTTTTCGTCTGCTTCTTCTTCGGTGCGCTTGCGCTTTTTGGTTGCAGCTGGTACATCGCTCATATCCGTGTCCGGCGTCTCGTAGGCGGCAGAGAGTGTGGAGACGGAGTGTGACCGAGAGCTCGCGGAGAAATGGATGTTTTGCGGTTCATGTTCCTCAATAATCTCCAAGGTGCTACCAGTCCAGACCTCGTATCTCGCCTTGTTGCGCTTCGAGGGCCTCGCAGAAAGAGCCGGAGATGCTGCTGTCCCAGGAATCTGTTTCATCTCCGCTTCTCGTCTCAGCCTCTGCTGAAGTTCTTGGTGGAATCGCTGCTCCTCTGCACGCTTTCTCTCTGTTTCCGCGATCCGCGTGACCTTCAGTGCTTCGGCATACTCGTTTTCGTCAATGATCTCGAAGCTGGCGGGTTCTGATGGAACTTCATCGTCTTGGTCTTCCTCCTCATTCTCGAGAGGTTCGAGGATTCCGGACGTAGAAGCGAATGGCTTCGAAACGGGTTCGGCGAGCTGAATTGTGGCTTCTTCATTCGAGATACGTGGTGGGACTGGGGCCGCCGCCGGTGTCTCTCCGTGGATATTGACCGCGACGATGTTCGGATCGGTCATGGTTTTCGATGCCTCTGACGACTTCTGCCTTTTCGACCAGTTTCGCCAATTTCTCAGACGAGAGTCAAATGGTACGCCTTCGATGCAGCACTTTGCCGGATATTTGGAGTTCAACCTATGAGCACATCTCACGTTGCCATTTGGAAGCACTCCGAAGTCTGCCGCTGTCGGAATTTGGCCCTCTGGCATCTCTGGCTGGAAAAACGGGGTCGGGGTTGAATGAACAGCGGATCGATAGATTTTCGAACGTCGTTCAGCTTGAAGCTGTTCTTCGCCGATGCGCTGCCACGCGTACTTGCTGGATAATCCAAGACCAGCAGCGACATGTAGAGCGTTCTGTTTGTAAGCAGTGTCCGAATCTGGACGTGCTTCCACACCCCCTCTCTTCAGTTTGCCAGATTTGTCAAGCTTGTAACCGTACTGCTCGGGTGCGGTCGCAAGTGTTTGTTCAATACGCGACGCGCGGGCCTTCTCCTGCTCCTCACGAGCATGCTTCTCCTCGTCGGTTTCTTCGCGAGTGAGGTCGATGACTGGTGGAGATGAAGTCGTAGATAACGACTTCGACGAGGTAGTAGAGTGGTATTGTGTAAGCTGAGCCTGCTGAACTGCAACGAGCTCCTTAGCACGCGCAGCTGCGATGCTCTGTATGGATTCTGGCTGGATGCTGAATACCTGCGAAGGCTGAGGAGAGGTAGGAGACCGGTGTTGAACAGCTTGCGCTTGGCTAGTTGAGTAAGGTCCAAAGCCGGGTGTCAAGTCTGTTAGCCCAGCTCTGGCCACTGCTCGATGAGGAGGATGCTGGACATCCTGTCGATGTACTACGTCAGGTGTTAAGTATTGCGAAACGGTATTGATGTGCTGCGGTTGTGGTGCTGAAAACGAAACGCCCTGTCCCCGTTGCTGCCGAATCTGGTTCAGAGCTTTCGCTTGCTGTACGATTTGCTGTTGCTGATATGACTGATCATACCATCGAAGCTCCCTCTGACGACAATTTGTCGACACGTCGAAGAGCAAGTCCCAGATCTTTTCGTATTCAGAACTCTGCGGAGTAACAGTCTTCAACTTTCTGCCCGCGTCCCTGTACCACAGAGCAGCCTTGTGCCGATCCTCTTCCTTCAGATGTCTCAGATAAAGCATATCGTGCGGCGCATATGGCATCCTGGCTGATGCATCGTATGAAAAGGACTCTTCTTCAAGAGGTTCGATATTGGCATGGAAATTTGCGTTGACCATTTTACCCTGTTCTCTAATATCCTCATCAGTCTTTCCAAGAGTATCATCCGCGAAGCTGAGCCAGCTCTGCTGGTTTATTTTGCGGTAACTTGCTGCGTCGTTGCTATTCGTTAAGGATTGATACAAAGCCTCGTGCTGAAATAAAGAGGAAGGCAACCAAGAAGAGGTGGTGGTGGTGTGCATATGGGGGGGTTGTGAGAGTGGCGCAACTTGAGAGCTGCCGTGATGAGCGACCACAGGGTTGAAGTGAAGATTATACTGCTTTGTGGGTCTCATTTCCTGGCTATTTGGAAGGGGGTGGATGCCCCAGGACGGCTGGGTTCCATGCTGTAGGGCTGGAGCAATTGGATTATATTTGATGGTCGGGCGATGAATGTGGGCGTGCATGGGATCAATGAGGCGAAGATCATATCTGGCATTTCTGACTCCCGCTGGAGGTGCGGTGAAAGACATGTCGGCGCAATAGCCAGCAGCGCCATTCGGCACCTTCTCAGACGTCTGGAAGTATGAAGTGGAGGGATTTGCCTAGTTCCAAGTCAGCATACAGGCAAATGAGTGGACAAGGAGCGAGCAGCTTCCCACCTGTTGGTGTGGCGGGCCTCCAACTTGTGGATGCAATCCGATCTGGGGGTTACCGTGCTCAAACGCCTGTGACATGTTAGTATTAGGCGCTATTAGATTAGCAAAATTTGAAACATACTGCCGCACGCTGCGAGTGGCGCTCTTTGAAGCAGTCGTCATGGCCAGCTTCGGCATTGAACAGACGCTTGCGCGGCCCGATTCCTGGGTCGAGATTCATCTTATCCAAAAGAGAGTTGTTTGTATGCGCGTTGCAGTGGGAGTGGATAACCTTGGAAGCAGGGAAGTGTGGATTATCGGGTGGAATGGGGAGGATAGAGCTTAGTGCACCAAAAACGACTCACTGAATCACATGCGTAAGAAGTTGCCTTGGTAGTGGGCGAGAGGTCGTCGCGGAACGAGAGAGAAGCGACGGCGCGTTTTGTGTGCGTGAAACGCAAGCGGTGGTCAGTGCCCAGAGCGGGCTACGTGAATCACGAGATGAAGGCTCTTTAGTATTGTCATTGTCTGTCATTTTATGACAGACAATCTGTGACGGAATAGGATTTCTGGGCGAACTCCTGGGCGAAATTCAACACCTAGATAGCGCGAAGAGCAACTCACGACTGTCAGTAAGATCTAAGGGGTTCTATTGTTCTTGCCGATGACTAAGTGAGCTCTGCATTTTCCCCCATACTCTACAAGAGCCCTGACACCCCTGCTTTGCTCCCCTCCAAGCGACAATGTATCACGAGTTGTTGCTACAGGTAGACTTGGCGCGGATGTGAAACCGCAACAAATGAGAATAGCTCTCAAGACTTTCCAGTCCAAGCTATACTAGCCTTTCCCTACCTTGGTGGATTACCATTATAGCTACTACAATATGAATGTAAATAGTGGACGGCACCTCACGTGATAGACTCGGTCATATAGGTATAAGCAGAACCCAGGTCAATACAAATTCATAGTACTAAAAATAGAGAAAAGGTTCATAAAGTAAAAAGAGGTACATTGCTTAAGTTTCCCGCTACGTATTATATTATTAGCTACACCATTGTCATCCCAAGGCCATCGAGTGGTACTGGTGACATAAACGTCCCATAACTTTCCAAGGTTGAACACGCGCGCCAAATGTGAGTCACCTTGTACATTCGGCATTCCCCGGAAATGAATGAGGTGCTTGAAAGGGCGCTTGACCTAGCTTCAGCGCACTTTGACTTTTCTGCTCTGGCGGCGTACGTCTATAATGATTTGAAGGTAGCTGACGCTTTCTGTAAGTCAAGCTTTGAGTATAGCGCGCAATGAAGGTACCTAAGACTGATAGATCCCGAACATTAGAGTCCGCCGTAGCTATAACCGTGGCAACAGAACAATGTAAAGATCTACCCCATATACTACCTAGGTAGGCATAGAATGGTTCAAGCGTTGCTACAATACATACCCAGAGCTTAAAGACCGAGCTTGATAAACTATTAATATGAAATCATTCCTCGCTGAACCATAATGTGGAAACCTGTATTGGACCCCCCTTCTTGGGCGTCGCATAACACTTCCAAAGCAAGTTATACTTCCCTAAAGTCTTCCAATGATATACGGAGTCGATCGTATGGCTCATCAACGCTGTACTTGGTATCAAGCGGCCCCATATGCGACCTTTCGATGGACACATTGCAAAAGGAGGAACTTTAAAGATGCTGTGCCTCACTATGATATGAAACTTTCCCATTGACACCAAGCAGCCTGATAGAGTAGAATGACTATAGACAATTTCCATAAGTCATGCTCAAGCTTGCATTCTCCAGCTTCGGTGTCCCCTCATCAGACACATACGCAGCACCATATGCTTGCGGTTTCCTTGTTCAACCTACACCTCGTCGTCGCCTTCCTCAACAACCGTCACATTTTTCGTGCGCTTTGCCGGCACTTTGCGCTGTGCAACGCCCTTCTTACCGATCCGACCTGCCTGGCGATTGGCATTCTTTTTCGTTGCGGCTCCCACAACCTTTTTGATGCCATTTAAAGTATCTTCGTCGATCATGTCGTCGAGGCTCTCGTAATCGCTCGCTGCGACGTACTCTGCGCTCTTGTGGGTCTTCTGGCCCTTGGGCGTAGGGACCTTCTTCGTCGGAACCGGCACTTCACCGTGCTCGTCATCTGGTACTACACCGACTCGCGCAAGTGATTGAGGAGCAGTTTTCTCCGTTAATGCAACCTTCTTTGCTTTCTTCGCTGCTGGAGGCCCGTTATTTGAATCGCTGTTGTGCTCAGAGTCCGAAGCCCAGATCACATCCTGGATGGGCGTAGGAGCGGCCCTCTTCTTGCCTCGTGGCTCCTTAACTTGGGTCTCTTTCGGCGAAGTCTTCTTAGTCTTCTTCGCCGTAGCTGCGGTCGTCCTCTTCTTCTTGTTGATCTTGCTTTGTTCAGATGCCAGCTTCTTTGCGGCTGCTTTGGCTGCCTTTTCCGCGTTCTTTGCGCGAATCACCACTGCGGTATACTCTCCGGGCTCCATATGTTGAACCTCAGCTACCCTGTCCTCCATGTAGAACTTGACGTTCGGGTAACTCCATGGCGCGTCGACGATATTCTGTGCTTTTGTGAGAGTGTACTTGGTAACTCGAATGGGCTGTTGGAGCCAGCTGTGACCTGGGCGGAGCTTGATGATCGTGAACTTCGCAGGGTTGCCAATATCGTCAACTCCTTCACGGATGTTGGAAGCTACCTTGTGGCTCACATGTATGCCTTCGGTCTCTTCCTTGAGGAGGCGCATGCGCCGGGGATCATACTCAGTGGCGTGGCCAGCAAGAATCTTCTCATCGGCCGTACGGAGGGTTGTGGCTGATGCTGTGCCCACCTTGAGCTTGACTTGCTTCGGATCGATGGTGACCTCGGTGGGCGTTGCAAGACCAGAGGCCTTGTGCGTTGGAGCGTCAGTTTTGTTGAACGCCTTCCGAGACTTGTACAGCAGTGCGTTGACCTTCTTCATACCCTGGCCGTTCTTAAGCGGGGCTTGTACAGTCCGGTATGGCTTGGATGGCGGCATGTTGATCATGACATCTGATTCGAGAGGATGCTCAATGTTGCTGGTTTGGCCAGAAGGCGACGGTGAATACTCGCGAGCAGTAGAGTTGGCGGAGGTAGACATTGTGCTTGGACTGGTCGATATCTGGGAAATTGTAGTGACGTTCGTGGAATCGTTACTTGTTCAGAATAGCGAAAAGGTCGTGTGACTGGAGCTAGAGCAGAGGGTTGGTGTGTATTCGTATCAAGGGTGGTCGATGTGCTTTGAGCGGTTGAAACTTGGGAGATTGAAGTAGGGTTCTCGGAGTCGTTACTTGTTCAGAGTAGCTAAAAGGTCGTGTGACTGGAGCTAGAGCAGAGGATTGGTGTGAGTTCGTGTCGAGGGCGGTCGGGAGGCGATATTTATCTACCTAGCTAGGCTCAAATTCCACGCTAAGGGATCATACAATACGTTAGTGGCTTATTGTTTGCGCAGGCGCATGTGGACCGACATACCGTGAAAGGCGGAAGCACATGTCATAGCACAATGCGCGAACAATAGGAGCCCCAATTTCGTAATCACTCAAAAATTGGTCAGGCGAAGGAAGACTGGCTTCAAGGAAACGGGTAGTCTATTGTGTGACTCACTACAATACGAAGTTTGATTATTGTAGTGACGACCTAGTCTGTGGAGATCTATGAAAATATTGTAATTATTTTAGAACGATCTAGTTTGCTACGGGACTTTGATAAGTTCAGTGCGAGTTCGAGACGTTGAGTAGAGGTATTCTTGAGCTTAAGTCAAGCAGGTCCCAATCAGCCGGTGCGGCAGAGTCGAAAGGGACGAAGCACGTGTCATATTCGATTAAATTCTCACACAATAGATTTCACTCCTATTGTCAAATCTCTAGTTATCACGTAAATAGCAATACTCTGTACCAGAGTTCTTTGACTTCGGGTTGACGTATACGTACTATTAAGTCACTAAGCTATCAAGTTCGCATTCCAGTGTTGATTCACGGTTTCGCACAGCACCGCGCATTACATCGACAACGCGACCACGTTGCATGCGCCTACACTTCCCCATCAAAGCTGCGGTTTTGCAAAACCCGTACACATATTTTCCACGGGCTCATGCGGTAGACGACTCGGTAGTCGATATGCCCATTCTCAACCGCAAGCGCAAACATGGCGCTTCCGACGAGACCGAATCCGCTGTGGCTAACTTCGACGACCGTCGCGCCCAAGAGAATCATTCCAAGAGGCGCAAACGTGACTATGCGCTCGAAAGATTGAAGGTGAATCGAGCTAAGCGAGACTTGGAGAGTGCTGCCCGTAAGGAGGAGGACTGTGTCTACGTCAATGTCGATTTGAAACAGCACCGCGCAGCGAGAGTTTTTGTTGAGTGTGTCCCAGAGGATGAGGCACAGTCAACTACCAAGGGCGATTACCATCTATACAACGGATACAACCAACTGAAGGCTCGCAGATGTGCACAAGAGAACGCAGAGCGAGAGGAAAAGCAACGGGCGCTCATCGAGGTACCTCGCCCTTTGAACAAGACGCCAATTACAACGCTCGATACTAACGTAAAGTAGCGAATAAAAGCCGGTCTGAAAAAGCAAGCAGAAAACCCTCTACTTAAAGTTAAGCCTATAAAGATTTTCCAGGTGGTGAAATGTCTCAAGCGTTCCGACGACGGTATCGCGTCCCGCCACCGTGAACGGCTTGTTAGCCCAGACAAGGTGTGTCCTCCCTAAAAGGCAACTTCTCCTTTTTACTGACGTGAAGACTTACTAGACATCATTCGAAAGCCTCCCCAAATTTCACCGGGCTCTAGCACGCAACCCCGTCGAGCAGAACACCTACACGAGCTGGAAGTCACAACCCGACAAGGACTTCTTAGCAGATGAAAGGCCGCTGACAGCGTACTTAGATGCAGTTCCCGAGGACTTCAAGCTTGATCTGCGGAGTGGCGAGTTTGTTCCGAAGGCGGATGCGAGGAGGTGTTATTGTATAGTGAATGAGGTATGTCACGGCAATAGAGAACTAGTATGGGGGTACTCTGACATTGTACAGCCGATGAAGGCGGAACCAGATGAACCTCGGATGGATTCAAACAAGCCAGGTCTGATGAAGGGCAAGGGTTTGCGGCGTAGCGTCAAAGATAAATACCTGATCGCGCGCGATCGACGAGGATATGAAATAGCTGTGAAGGCTATGCAGCTCAAAGCTGCAGCTCTTAAGGTCTTCGACGCTGACCAGGTCCGCCGTCAAACGTCGAAGTCGTATAACCAGGCTAAGCTTGCTGCAAAGAACACGGCGGAGCGACCTCGCGGTGCAGGTAGCCCCTCGAAGAAAGCTGCCCAGGGCCCATCAACGAGGAACATCGGCGGTGAAAAGAAGGTTCGCCTGGCGACTACAACTGCGAAGCCATCGGGTTCCCAAAAACAAGGCAGATCTAGAGCGGCGGCTTCTTCAAAGCGCAATGGCCGGCGCATTGATGCTGACAATGCTTATGGGCGGCGCTGAACCATGTGTAGCCACTGGCTATCTATCAGTTTTCATGGTGGTCTGCCTTGAAGAAGCGTGCTCTATAGCTTCTCGACCAGTCCTTTGTTTGGAAAGGGATTGAAAATGAAGAAAGATCATCTCATGACGTGTTCACAATACCAAGCTTCTTAATCATGTTTGCAAAAGGGTTGACATATTTGAATAGAATGGATGAACAGTGATGAAAAGCAAAGCATTTCTAGAACGATATCAATTTATCAATTTATCAATTTATCTGAGCTAGACTCTCCTTGGTGTATTAGACTGCTATCAATTTGAAACACCGCTGCTCAATTTATCTTTCCTAAACCCTGAGGCATTCTCCATACAATTGTCCAATCTCTGCCATCCAGCCAAACATTCTCAATACCTCCTTCCCACGCCACCCCTGCCATTTCTGGCAGACCCCACATCGTCACCAACACGCCTCCTCACTGTCTTCCTCCCTTGATCGCTAGCATCATGATCATGATCATCATCGTCTCGACGTGATCGCTTCGTCGAAGAGGTACCCTTTGCCTCGTAAGCCCGCTTCTCCGCATCCTCCTGCTGGCGACGCGTTCGCTCATCCACCGCTCTACTCTGGACTTCTCGGCGAGAAGGACGAGGAGGCGGAGCGAGCCCGCGCTCTGAATATTTGGGGATGCGGGAAAGTGGCTCTTTAGCGGGTGGGGGAGGGCCGCGGACTTTGTCTTCCTCAAGGTCTTTATCATCATCAGCATCTGCTTGGGCTGTTGCTGTCTTGGGCTCATCTATCTTCGCGTTTGTAGGAGGGGGTTTCTTGGTGACCGCTCCCATGGCTTCCCTTGCTTCCACGGCAGATTGTTTGGTCGTCTTTGAGGCTGGGGTTGCTTTGGAGCGAGGAGCCTTCGATGTTGGCTCCTGAGGCTTGATAGCCGTGTCTCCGGCCTCGGCCTCTGCCTTCTTGTTCTTTGAAGCCGTAATCTTGGTTTGTGCAGGCTTCTTCGACTGCCTTTGTTGATCGAAGACGGTGTCATCGTCCGATGGCTCACCGTCATATTTGCTGATGCCCACCCTGCCGGCCTTATAAGCTGGTACGTTGGTGGACTTGTCCTTTTTGCTGTTCTTCTGGGCAGTAGTCTGATTCTTTGCTGCAAGTTGTTTCTGAGATCGCATCACTCGCTTCTTTTGCAGGGGACGATCTTCGTTGGTAGAGGTGTGCCCGTCCGATTCGTCATCGTTGATGAAGTCGTCGGGGTCTTCATACTGTTCGCGCTCACTCGTCTTCTTGACTACTTGCGCAACGCCTTTCTGAATAGCGCTTACTGCAGTGTGCTCCTTAATCGATGTTGCTTTCGCGGATTTCCTCGCCGGTGGCTTTTGGTCTTGCTCAGTCCCATCGTTCTGCTCGCCCTTCGCGGCGACTGCGGACGAGCTCGTCTCGATGCTTGTCGATGCAGGCGCCCTGGAGCCCTTGTTGCTCACAGTATGCTTGCTAGTTTCAGTCTGATCGTCGTCTTTCTTTGAGGTAGGCTTGATGCGTTTCACCGCTTTGGGCTCTTCATCCTCCTCATATGAGCGCTTGTTGCCACCTGTAACCTCCTCGCCTCCGTTGGCCTCGACCGCTTTCTTCGCAGTCTTGCACTCTTTCTGATTCGGTTTGGCAGCTGCAGCGGCGTCTTCATTCTCCTCATCCCTTGCCTCTTCACTAGTGACAATCGCTGACTTTGCTGTGGTTGTACCCTCTGACGCCTTTTTGCAATTTGCGTCGTTTTGGGCTGGGATATTGTTGATTTCTCTTGCGCCTCCGCCGAAGGGGCCTGCCTTCTGATATTTAGGCTTGTTGAGGACATCCACGCCGGTATCATCCTTCATGGGGTTCACCGGTTCGCTATCTTTAGTTGCAAGTGCCGGCTCAGCTACAGCGGAAGGGCTTCCGTTGAGTGATGTACACGTCGATTGGGCAGGCGATACTATATTGGGCTTGAAGGGCTCTGAAGCCGCAGTTACGGCCCCGTTCGCACTCTTGTAAGGGGCCGAACCGCCTTTAGAAGCTTTCGGAGGCATGCGTACCTCTGAAAGCGTATCGGTCTTTGTGTTGTGACGTTCGGCCCTGTTCCTAGTTGCGTTCACCACGAAGTCAAACCCCGGTGCAATTTCCTCCACAAAGTTTCCAGTTTGAGTTTTTCCGATCATGGTAAGTATTAAATTCTCCCCAATCGCAGATCTCAACTGGGTAAGCAGTCGTTGCGCATGTGCTTTCTTCCTCTCTTCCTCTTTCCGCTGGGTCCTGTTCCGTTCGATGAGCGCGAGGAGGCTATTGTACTCTGAGTCAATGTTGGCGATCTTGGCATTGCTGGTGTGGAGCCCGTTCTTGAAGGCGTTGATAAGGTCGGCGGAGTTGACTTCCATGTCAAACATGCCAGAGGATTGCGGCTGAGGTGTTGCATCTGGAAGAATTGTGGGCTTGGAAGGGGCGGCGGGTTTCGATTTGCTTGCCGTTGGCACTGCTAAGTGGCCTGTCGTAGTTCTGTTGCGCGCTGAAGAAGTTGATTGTGCTCTGGACCCAGGGCTAGACGGAGGAATGACGGTTATAGTTGGAACCGGAGCCTGGTTCGAAGACATTGCGGCGGATGCTGTAGCTTCCAGTGTGAGACTCGTAGGTGCTCTCTACCATCTATAGAAGCTTGAGCGCAACAGAGAAGCTTGGAATCTAAAGAGTGGTTGCTAGAAGTTAGAGTTCGAAATCTCTTGGGATCTGGAGTTGACAGAGTTGGTTGACTCTGGCTTTCGGTGATTTCAGACTTGGTGTGCACAAATGTTTGGAGCTTAAAACGAGCAATAAACTACTACCACAGACGCACGGACCAGGAAGGCAAGCAGCCTCCAGGCTTGGCATTGTGTGAATAGAGCGCAGTAGCGGGGTACGATAGCAAGTGTGAGAAGACATGTGTGACGCAGGGGACTGTTATGGGAAGCTCAAGTTAAGAACAGTAGGACCATGTTAGAACAGGAGAGGACTCGTAATCATCTAGGCCTCTGGATTGAGGAACAAACGGGAGCGGGGCTGTATAGATGGATTGCACTTCGCCCGACGGCAACATACGCATAGTATAGACTACAAGTAGATGGACAACCTTGGAGCAACAAGACAGAAGAGACGATGAGAGATGCGAAAGGAACACGAAGTATGCATTCTGGAAAAAGGTATCTTTCCTATCTGAGTCCCAATTTGAAAGATAGGAAGAGACATCTAAGCTAATGTCCTTCACGAAAGAAACTTTGACGCCATAAACACCTTAGAAGATCCTGCAGTCTGTCGTCGTATTGCAGACCCAACATCCATAAATCTTATACACATTCTGATACTCATCGTTCTTCATCTCGTTGGTCTTGTTCCCCGTCCAACGTTGGCTGCAGTATACGTTGCCATCTCGAAATGTCCGCGCCCTCGAACTTGGGGATCATCTACTCAATGCAAGTAGGAACCGAAGTAGGGGCTCCAGCATTCCTACGGCGGGCTCGTGGTGCGGCACGCCTACGCTGAGGTTGAGCGTTAGGTGGAGACTTGGGTGTCGGAGCCGCCTCAGTGAGAACGATACGCTTCTTCTTGCGGGTTGAAACATCGCGCTCATCGTGGTTGTCGACTTCGCGAGCACGTTTGCGGTTGGAAGTGGAGGTGGCGTGGACAGTGCGTTGACCCGACGGTGTGACCGTGTTGGAGAGCCTCGCAACCTCAGCAGAAGCATTGATCTCGGCAAGGGGCTCATCTGAAGCGGCTGAAACGAGGATCTTAGAAAGCGCTGCCGTCTCCTCCGTCGAGGCTTCAAATGCGGCCCAGTCGCTGTCGTCATTAGGGGTGGTGGCTCGCTTCTTGATGTCCTGGGTCTCTTCGGCGCGTTTCTCGTCCGCAGGGTCTGGATCTTGACCGAACTCCTCGTTCCATGCAGTCTCAAGGTCAACTGGTTCCTCATTTTCTTCGACAGTCTCGTCTTCATCCTCGCTGTCGCTAGGTTCGATCTTCTCCTCTTTAGCTTTAGCTTTAACCGGCTCTGGCTGTGGCTCTGGCTCGGGCAAGCCTAGCTTCTCAAAATCCTCCTTCTGCTTTGCAGTCAAGTCCTCGCGAGCAGCAACATGAGTGCTCATCATCTGAGCCTCGTGCTTGGTTAGCCCCAGTTGCTCGGTTGGGAGCCGAACAACTTCAGATGATGACTTGGTGGCCGCTGCTGGTTTATCGCCGTCGCCATCTAGGCTCTTGCCAAAGAGACGCGTGAACGCCTCCTCGTCTGGCTCATGCTCGGTCTTGATCTTGCGGGAAGGAGAAGTCGGCTGTTCATCGTCGTCATCCTCTCGAGCGCGCTTCTTGCCCTTGAGGTCGGCGGCCTTGGGCGGTGGTCCATAGGGATCGATACGCGATAGCGCCAGGCCGCCCGGGCGCTTGCCCTGGCCAGGCCGCTTGCGCTCTCTACCCTCGATCTCGTGAGCTGGTGTGTCATCTTCTTTCTTCTCGACAGGCTTAGACTTCTTCTCGACGGGGACGACTTGGCGGTAACCTGCGATGTTGGTTTCGACAGGCTTGTAAGCTGCGGGCTGCTTGGGTTTGGCGGGCTGAGGAGCGACCTTGGCGCGAGTTCGCTTGGGCTTGACGGGCGCAGGCATACGTGACGTAGCCTTGGTGTTAGAGACCTCAGCCATGAGAGAATCGAAGAGTGACATTGTCGTAGCTGTAGGAGTGGAACGGTGTGTGTCGAATACGAAATGTCGGCTGGAGCGTCGGAACTTGGAAGAGCAGAGAGTTGTTCCGTCGCGGGTAGGTGGGGAGGTGCTGTGTTAGAGGAGGGTTTGGGGAGTGCAAGCATGGCCATATGGGCGAGAGAGTGCAAGTGAATACCTACGGGAGCTTGAGCGCGGGCCTCATTGTGCCAAGAGAATGCGAACGACACGCGTGAGTAGCAATTAGCCCTGAACAATGACATAACAATAGGAGAGTGCGGGTGATAATAGGAGGGGAATCGGACAGAACGTGATAGTGAAGATGAAACGCAAATGAAAGCGACAGCGACAGCGATGGGCTATTGTCGGGATGACATGGAGCAGTCGGTATAAATATTTGGGAGCCCTCAGCTCTCAACCACTATTCAGTTAAGATCTCATTTGACTACTCGTAGTACTCCTGCCTAATCAATCCGAGGCGATTATGTACCTCGAATCCGCGAGAAAAGCGTGATCAGAGACGTCTGGAGCGAAGGCTAGTGGATAGCTGTCTTGAGCTTGCTTGCATTGTTGCTCTGCAACGTACTGGAAATACTGTCTCGCTGACCCGTAGACGGAAAATCGATTAGCCGAAGCCAAAGTCGTATAACCTATCTATAAAAATATTTTAATACTAATACTAACGCTACCTACCCTAACGCCTTATAACTCTTAAACGCTAACTCTACGCGCCTCTACTTATAGTCTATCTAATAATACCTTAGTTAATTAATCTACTACTAGACGTATTACTACCTTTTACCTAACTATCTACTAAATTAATTCTTTCTAAGCTACTATTTTTATTAGCGCGCTTTACTTCTACCTACTAGTCTTTACTCTTTACCTTCTACCTTCTAAGTCTACTTTAAGTACTTTATACTTAAAGTAATAAGTCTACTTAATTTTCTAAGCTTTTTTTTATATAGCTAGTAGTATTAATAAAGGTCTTTTTAGTAAAATAAATAGTATATTAAGTTTTATTATTCTTATTATATACTAGCTTAGTAAGTAACGTCTTAATTATAACTAGCTTATACTTTAAGTTAACTTTAATCTTTAAGTATTTTATAAGTAGTTAATAAACTAAGACTAAAGTACTTTAACTAAAAGATAACTTATAAGAATTTAGGACGTATATCTTATATAGTAATCTTATTAATATAAATATAATAATACTAACTAATATTTTTATTTTTTTTT